>JAQGEQ010000276.1:0-82985 GCA_034620365.1 Pegea sp. RAD2-039
TACTAAAAGTTTGGTTAATTTGAGAAAAGACTGAAATCCATTAGTATCATTTAATTTTCATTGGAGACCTCATCAGAAGATTAGTAGCAATAGATGATGTCAAAGTGTTTGTGTATGCAGATGAGGTCAAGCTTGTAATTCTTTAAAACTTCAAACTGCACTACACACTGTAGAAAACTGGTTTATGAATTGGCAGCTCAGAATCCAGCCCACAAAGTCTGAACTTATAACTTTTTCTCGTAAACCAGCTGCAAATTCCTTGAACCAATACTCCATCAATGGATTTATTATTCAACGAGTATCTTCGGTCCTAGACCTTAGCATTACTCTATCACCTGACTTTAAATAGCGTAATTATGTTTCCAAAATCTTTGGAAAACCAATCAACCTTGTCTTCCTTATTATAAAGACCTTTGATTCTAAGGATCCATGTTTTTTATCTATCTTTTCAAATTGTACGTGCGTCCAGTTCTTGAATACAATGTTAGTGCATGGATGCCATGTCAAGTTAGTGATATCAAAAAAATCGAATCTGTTCAGGCCACATTTACGAGATTGGTATGCAGGAAACTTAATATTAAATATGATAGTTATAAACATCGTCTCAGCTTCTTCAATTTAAATACTTTGGAAATTCGACGGATTAAATACGACTTAATTCTTATTTTTAAAATTATCCACAATTTAATTGACTTTCAGTTTGATGATTTCTTTTCTATTAGTCCTTCCCTCAAGTTATATCGACTCATCGACACACATTGCATCTTAATAAGCCCGTATCACCTGGCATCTTAATAAGCCCGTATCACCTGGTACATTAATCACAGCAAATTTTTTCTCATATCGCACAATTAGTACTTGGAACCAGCTGCCATCAGACATTTTCATGTCAGAATCACTCGCGTTGTTCAAGCAGAAGTTGAACCGTTATAGCATTGCCAACACTGCTATTTCTAAACTGTGAATTTTTTCTTATTTTGAATATTACTATAATTCTATGTAATTGTTCACTGTTTTATGCTTTCAGGACTACCGAAATTCCATGTATTACATCTTTCATTTTCTATATTTCTAACGTATTAGGGTTATTTGTGAGAATATGTGTCAGCGAGAGGTGCTCTCTTTAGGCACCCTCTTTTGCATTTATTGTAATAAATGAATAAAAACAGTTTAAGCTGTTAAAGTTATTTAGATAAAATGTTTTAATTAAAATTGCAAGTAATATTATATATTACTTGTAGTAAACAAGAAATCAGAATAAGTTTTCTAATTAGCATTGTATAAACAGCTTGTTTTGTAAGTAATCTTCCTTTTTTGATCAAACGCAAGTTTTCCATTTACAACATTGTGATAAAAGTATATATGCTACAATAACTAACTTTTCTTATTTCGTGGAAAAGAGCTTCAACGATAAGTTAAAAATGTTTAAAAGTTTGAAATGAATTTTTCTTAGAAGCCTTTTTTGTGACAGTTTTGTGAAAGAAGAATAAAAATGTAATCTAAATTATTTGACCACCAGGGATTCGAACCGGGGTCCGTCAATTACAAGACCTTTTTATTCGAAATTATAATTTGTATAAATAAACAAAATTTGTTGAATGTATTTGAACTATGGACATATTTCAAAAATATTTTTACTTTAAAACTTAACACTTGTTATATTATAGGATATAACAAACATCTTTAAATACTTAATATAAAATAAATAATAATATTGGCGTGTTAATGATAATTGGAGATAAATTATAGGCGTTATAAATGACGATAACATAAAAAAATAAACAAGAGAAAGAGAAAGAAGTTCCAGATAAAGAACAATGATGGCAAGAATAAATGAAAGAGTTAAGCAAGTAAGGCAAGTACAAGAATGCCATCAGAAAATCTTTTTATTGACAGAGACTAGTAAGAATAATTGAATTTAAAATATTTAAGTTGAAGTTTTTAGCTAGAAGCATAAAATGACAAATTTAATTTATTGTTAGAAAACCTAAAAATATTTCGATTTTTCTAAAGATTACTACGACAGAGTTAAGAAAATCTCAAATACTCAAATAAAACAAAATTTGGAACTCCACAAAGGCATTTAAACTACATCTACACTGTTTGCATCAATTATGCGCTAACTACATAAAAAAATATCAATTTCTCGATAAACATTTAAGTTTCTTCTCAAAAATATATAAATTCTTTTTTTTTACTTATTTAACTGAAAAGAGACTTTTGTAAAAGCCGGAAGAAAACTGCTTAGAGTTTACAAGCTTTTGTACAAATTTATTTTCTTTTTTAAGCAATTAAGTAATAAATCTTATCACTAATATATAATTGTGTTCAATTACAAGTTTACATTTTCCATAAATGCATTTCTTTCTTTCATCGCTAAAAGGAATTGAATAAAGTCTCTGAGCTGTACAAAAATGGGTTCGTTCGGGACCCAAATTAGAAATTTCAATTTAATTTTTTTTCTATTTCATCAAATTGAATAGATTTTTTTCATGAAAAATACTAAAATGTTTGCTTTATAAAAAATTTACATACTTTTTATAAAATTTATAAAAATTGTAAAAAATATCAAATCACATTTACCCTTTTAAAGCATAAGCCTTGTAAACGTTTACATTATTAAAACCTGAATGTATTTATTGAACTAATTGTGGTGTAGCGATTATCCAACCTGTCTTATATATGGAAGCTACCATATTTGCGATAAACAAAAATTCATAAGCACTTGTAGGCCTTATTGGTCTGGCTAATGACAACACTTTAGAAGATACAAAACTATCATTTTAAAGCCGGTTTGTGCCCCGTCGGCAGTTTATTGTCTTTTTAGCAGCTCTTGTAAGACTGCCTAAGCATAACTGCATCATTCCGTCTTTTCTACCACATATCGTTGCTGACGTAGAGGTTAGAATCCCATTTCATGGGCAACAACTAGATCTCTGTAAGTTCTGCCCTAAGAAATATATATATGACAGCCTTCAGCCGAAGCAGGCAAAAGATAAAGAGAATTGCGGATTTAGAGAAAAATTATCAAGATAAAATTCTATCGAATTATAACTCAGTAGTCAGAAAAATATTTTTAAAAGTTGAATAAAATTGTCAGCAGTGACATAAATGACAGTTAAACAAGATATTAAAAGTCTTTTTCTATTTAGCTTTTTTCGATTATCAATAACACCTTTATAACAATTTATAAATACATTTGCTTTTTTCTGATTAAACGGCAAGTTTTACCTTACAAATATTGTACATAAAAATTGTTTATAAGCTGTTACAATAACATAATTTTATGTCTCTCAGAAAAAAGCTTTAACGATAAGTTTCAACAAAAGTGGGAAATAAATTTCTTCCAAATCTTCACGAAACTGTTCTACGAAAGAAGCATAACAATGTAAGTTGAATTATGATTTGTAAAACAATAATTAAATTGCTATAGTTTTGTCGGCAAAATTTGTTTAATAAATGTTTAAACCACGTTCGGAATATTACTTTAGTTTTGAGCTCAAAATTTGTGTGAGATCATAGTAATGATTCTCGTTAAAAATAAAGGTTTAAAAGAAAACGACCTCAACCACAAAAGAAGCAAGAAGAAGAGAATCTAGAACAAGCGAGGCAACCACCTAAAAGGCAAAAAAAAGTAAGACGAGAACAAGGTACACAAGAACAAGAGAAACTAACCCCGACAAGACTGAAACAAGAGGGACAAAAACTCGAAAAAGAAAAACAAGAGAGGCAAATACATCACGAAAGACTAATGCAAGAAGCAATGATATCAAACCTGCAACCTTTTGCTGAGTATTGGATACATCAACTGCGTCAAGTAAGACCTTCTAACCCTAGACAAGAAGAAACTCCGAAACTGCAAAAACAAATCTTACACCAACAGCAACGACAAAGAAAAGGTTCAGAATAATTTTGCTATTAGAACAACAAAATTTGTGTTCAGCGGTTTTATACATTCAAAAATTTAAATTGAAAATATCTAATTATAAAATAGAAAAGTAAATTTTTTGCAAAGTTGTCGTTTTTGATATTCATAGTATGTTTCGTTTTATAGGTCTCAAAAATATTAAGCAAATCTAAGCAAAGTGTAATATAAAGTCATTCTAGTCGTAGAATAAAAAAAGACTTTCAGAAAGTTGCAAAAATTATTATTATTTTTCAGTTTTGTTTATTGAAATTTTTGATTTTGAAAAATACAAAAGTTAAAAGGTTTTTCGTGATGAAGGTTTATTCAAACATTTTAGTATTTCACGAAGTATGTCTATGATTATATTCTATTGAATATTCCATTGAAAGTTATGATAAAATAATTTTTAGTAAGTGATTTGTATATTACTTGTGATAAATTTATTCTATTTAGATAAGAAATCGTTTCAATGGTTTTGATCCACTAAAAAGCTTTCATGAATGTGACGACTATAGTGGGCTCAAATAAAAGTGGCAAGACCTTACGTTGAAGTATACCAGAACTTAAAGTCCGTTTATTACAAACCGACTTCATCAAAACAAACTTGCAATGGCAATTACCAATCCTACAATAAAATTTGCTCTGGTGAAGATCCGGTAATAGAATGCTTTAAATGTCTCTCCTGCTTTCATCTCACCTGTAGTGATGTGAGAAAAATAATTTACGATATAATTGATAACAACCAGACGAAGCAAATGGGATTTAAATGGTTCTGCATTAAATGTAGAACCATGGACACAACAGCTCCCTCACCTAATTATAATCAAAACCTTTTAACCGACATCAGCACTGAATGCCTCTACAAAGTAACCTGTCACATGGGCCTCGGTGATTCCGGTTCCGACAATAATGCTAGCATGATGCAGCTTTTTGCCAAGAAAGTCACCGAAACGCAAAAAAACTGTAATTATATTTCTATAATTTTTGCTTTTATTTTGTAACGGAAAGTAACAAAATGACTAATTTCAAAAATGGCCCAGTAATTTATCACTTTCTTCTCTGTTCTTCCTTTCTTCAATCTTTTTAACAAATTTAGCAATTATTTCATGAAGTATTCTTGAAAGTATTCGTTGTTGTTTAGCAAAGTGTAAACAATCTGCATAAATCTGTAAAAAAATCATCAATTTTATTTTCTATTAACCAAATACTAACTATTAATAAAATCATCTAATAAAAGCTCCCAAAGTGATCCCAATATTAAACAAAAGCTGTCAAAGTGATCCCAATTTTAAACAAAAGCTGTCAAAGTGATCCCAATTTCGAACAAAAGCTGTCAAAGTGATCCCAATTTTAAACAAAAGCTCCCAAAGTGATCCCAATTTTAAACAAAAGCTCCCAAAGTGATCCCAATTTTAAACAAAAGCTCCCAAAGTGATCCCAATTTCGAACAAAAGCTCCCAAAGTGATCCCAATTTTGAACAAAAGCTGTTAAAGTGATCCCAATTTCGAACAAAAGCTGTCAAAGTGATCCCAATTTCGAACAAAAGCTCCCAAAGTGATCCCAATTTCGAACAAAAGCTCCCAAAGTGATCCCAATTTTGAACAAAAGCTGTTAAAGTGATCCCAATTTCGAACAAAAGCTGTTAAAGTGATCCCAATTTCGAACAAAAGCTGTCAAAGTGATCCCAATTTTAAACAAAAGCTCCCAAAGTGATCCCAATTTTAAACAAAAGCTCCCAAAGTGATCCCAATTTTGAACAAAAGCTGTTAAAGTGATCCCAATTTCGAACAAAAGCTGTCAAAGTGATCCCAATTTCGAACAAAAGCTCCCAAAGTGATCCCAATTTCGAACAAAAGCTCCCAAAGTGATCCCAATTTTGAACAAAAGCTGTTAAAGTGATCCCAATTTCGAACAAAAGCTGTTAAAGTGATCCCAATTTCGAACAAAAGCTGTCAAAGTGATCCCAATTTTAAACAAAAGCTCCCAAAGTGATCCCAATTTTAAACAAAAGCTCCCAAAGTGATCCCAATTTCGAACAAAAGCTCCCAAAGTGATCCCAATTTTGAACAAAAGCTGTTAATGTGATCCCAATTTTGAACAAAAGCTGTCAAAGTGATCCCAATTTTAAACAAAAGCTCCCAAAGTGATCCCAATTTCGAACAAAAGCTGTTAAAGTGATCCCAATTTTGAACAAAAGCTCCCAAAGTGATCCCAATTTTGAACAAAAGCTCCCAAAGTGATCCCAAGTTTGAACAAAAGCTGTCAAAGTGATCCCAATTTTAAACAAAAGCTCCCAAAGTGATCCCAATTTCGAACAAAAGCTCCCAAAGTGATCCCAATTTCGAACAAAAGCTCCAAAAGTGATCCCAATTTTGAACAAAAGCTCCCAAAGTGATCCCAATTTTGAACAAAAGCTCCCAAAGTGATCCCAATTTTGAACAAAAGCTCCCAAAGTGATCCCAAGTTTGAACAAAAGCTGTCAAAGTGATCCCAATTTTAAACAAAAGCTCCCAAAGTGATCCCAATTTCGAACAAAAGCTCCCAAAGTGATCCCAATTTCGAACAAAAGCTCCAAAAGTGATCCCAATTTTGAACAAAAGCTCCCAAAGTGATCCCAATTTTGAACAAAAGCTCCCAAAGTGATCCCAATTTTGAACAAAAGCTCCCAAAGTGATCCCAATTTCGAACAAAAGCTCCCAAAGTGATCCCAATTTCGAACAAAAGCTCCCAAAGTGATCCCAATTTCGAACAAAAGCTCCCAAAGTGATCCCAATTTCGAACAAAAGCTCCCAAAGTGATCCCAATTTCGAACAAAAGCTCCCAAAGTGATCCCAATTTTGAACAAAAGCTCCCAAAGTGATCCCAATTTTGAACAAAAGCTCCCAAAGTGATCCCAATTTTGAACAAAAGCTCCCAAAGTGATCCCAATTTCGAACAAAAGCTCCCAAGGTGATCCCAATTTCGAACAAAAGCTCCCAAAGTGATCCCAATTTCGAACAAAAGCTCCCAAAGTGATCCCAATTTTGAACAAAAGCTGTCAAAGTGATCCCAATTTTAAGCAAAAGCTCCCAAAGTGATCCCAATTTTGAACAAAAGCTCCCAAAGTGATCCCAATTTTGAACAAAAGCTGTCAAAGTGATCCCAATTTTGAACAAAAGCTCCCAAAGTGACTCTCACAAGCGACTACATCCAACAGGAGTTTCTAATCTATCTTATTTATAACTTAGCATCAAACAAAAGCTACAAGTTAACCCAAATTGTTGTGGATTTAAAAGTGATCTCCTTCGAAACTACCGTCATCATCTCATCAGATAGACATCATCTCTATTAATTGTTCCAGCCTCGTTCAAACACAAAATGTTTATAAAAAACAACTGCTTTAGTAGATTCAGCAAATTGACATGTAACAACTCCTCGACCAACAACAACAGCGAAACTAACTTATGCTACAAATAAATCTTGCACTTGGTGGTCGAAGGTGCTGAGTAGACAGCATCTTCAAGTAGATCTTAAAATCTTACCTCAGTACTATTAGAGTCTTGTTTGAGATTCATACTTTGAAATGAAGGAGGCAGGACATGACTGTTGATCACTTGAAGGCTTTGTTCACGCGCAAGTTTCTATGGTAACAAAATTGACGATTAAAATTTAGTTGAAAGCAAGCTAGAGGTAGAAGTCGAGAGGATTCGTTGAATCACAATCAAAATATGCTAATGTGATGGAAAATAAATGTTATTCTTTTGTAAGATTACAATTTGAGCTGACAAATGATGAGGACACGTGATCTTATAGAAGATTTAGATAATGAAGTGATTAAAGAGGAAACTGTTTGGAAAATTACTAAAGAAGCTAATCAAAGAAAGTCAAAAGAAGTTGTTGAAAAAAGAATTGACTCAAATGATTTTGGTTAGAATCTGATATAATAAAAAAGAGCTAGAGTTTATATAAGTTGTGTAGCTTCACAATCAAAACATCTTTCTACTTTTGTTTACAAGTGACTAATTAGTGCTAAAATTTCTATTCATTTGAAGTTAAAAGCGATGAATAATCAAAATATGATTAGAGATGGGAAGATATGAGAATGAACTGATGTAACAACAATAATTACCAGGTTTAGATCTAGCTGATCACTTAAACCATAAAAAAGTTCAATACATTTCTCCAATTTCAGGTTAGCATTGACATCAATAGTTTTTCTAAAAAATTCAAATTTTTATTTGAAACACAAAAAAAACTTTGAAATCTTACTTAACTTCATCCACAGCTAAATTAGCACAAAAGTTTTGACTAGCTACTTCCATCAAATTCTATTAAAACAAATTGTTACATCTAAATGTAGATACTTGTTTACTTACAACTAAGGATTCACGTAGAGCTGGGAGAAGACTTTTTGCTTTTATAATTGGATCTACATCTCTTGGATGGTCAGATGGTGGTCGAGATTGTTGGCTTGAAGTTGGTTGTTGGATGGTGATGGTTGTAGGTGTTGCTTGAAGTTGTTTGTTTACTGAAAGTCTAGGTCTTGGTCCTTAATAATTAGAGAAAGTTTTTGAAATTTATTTATATAAATATAATAAAATATAATCTATATTATAAATACAATTTTAGTTATTTACTTCTACTACTGAAGTACTTAATACTTCAAATGAGACTCAGATCTTTAGAGGGTTAAACGATTTTTGAGGGACTTAAAACGCTTAGGGGTCTGGGGTATTTGTAATATTGTCTTGCTACAGCAGAGACTGGTCATGATGGTTGCACTCAGGAAGTGTAGTTAAAAACAAAGCAAAATATAATGAGATACAAAAAATTGAGATATTTGAGTATTTCTAACAGATTTCAAAAATTAATTCATTGAAAGACAGGCAGTTTAATATCTAAATAAGTGTACAAAATCTTACTTTATAAAAAGAATTTATTTTTTTTCAACTTTTATATATCAAGTTATAAAATTTAATCAATAATTTCTAAATCTAGAATACATTAAAAGAGTAATAAAATAAATCAGTTTGACTGTAAAAATATTTACATTCTCAAAATCAGATCTTATATGATCAATAAAATTATGAGAAAGAATCTTCACTTTTAAAGATCGTTACTTAAACAGAAGAATTAATTTCTAGTTAATTAAAACTATAATACTTCAACTAAATAAGAAAATAGTGTAAAATAAAGATAACACAAATATTTAGATTTGAAGTTTTTGGAAACTATGAATTCAAATCTAAAAATTATGATAAACTTTTACAATTAAAAGAATAAAGCAACCAATTTATTATAAAATCAAAATAAATAAACAATCAAGCAAAAACTAACTTAAATGATTAACAAAAACTAACTTAACAAAAAACAAACTAACCGACAGCCATCGGTTGCTTTTGGTTAACTGGTTGCTGAGATTGACATGGTTGCTGCAGAAAAACAACCTATGATGTTGGTTGACATTTAAATTTTTACAGATATTAGATGGTAGACGATAAGACATGATTGAATAGTACTAAAAATAAACTGATTCAACAAATTTAGCTGAAGAAGTTGCACTATAGTAAATCGCGTTAAAATGGATTTTTTACTGTTTGAAATATGTTTTTTATAAAGATTCAATAAATTCTTTTGAAACTAAAGAAGTGAGTTTTCTACAAATGTAAAATTATTTTCAAGTATATACAATTAAACTGTTTGTAAGAATGAATTAAAAATTAAACAGTTTTTGTTGATTATAAGTAAAAAAGAAATGTTTTCTAAGCAGCAATTAAAATCAACTAAAGTTTTATTACAGTTTTTTTTTCCAATTTGATTAAATTTTCATTTTTATCCATATTTCAAAATTTCCAAGTTATGAGATTATTTTGATAGTAAGCTGAAAGCAAAAACTACTGAAGAAAATAAGTTATTTCTTGGTTTAGTTGCCATCTATAGCAGTTTACTTATTAATATTATTATTTAAGTTAAAATTAACTCAGTTTAGTTACAATTAAGCGAATTATGATTGGCAGAAACCTGAAAGCAAGTCATTTCAACCATTTCAATACTTTCATTACTCACTTCTTTACTTGGAGAATTAACAGGAGAATCTATTTGATAATTTTCATGAACTACTTCTTCACTTGAAGAACTGTCATTATAAGATTGATTTGATTTTAGATCGTTTTCAGTTTGATTCAATCCTTCCATTTGCATTCACACAACATATATCTACCTTAAAAAATATGAAAGAAACTGCAAAGCAACTCCAGATCAAACATTAGTAATGGTTGGTCAATCATTCTATATTTTCTATATATAGCAAAACAAGCTCTGAACACAAATATAAATGAAGTTTCTATCTTTACAGTCTTGAACTGCATCATCAAATGAAGTATGAATGTCTTTAAATTCAATCAATCCAATACTGGAACTAATTAACTTAACGCATTTCCCTTTCATTACTCTTCAGACTTTTGAAGTTGATAGTAAGTTAAAATCTTTCTTGTAAAGATCAGAATAAAATATTTTAGATGAAAACATCTTTAGACAACAGAAAAAATTATTCACAATCATAAATTGTTTGTTTGAGATTTCTTTTTTGTTTTGATCAAAATCTTTATTTTTTTAATATCTTAGTAGTTTTTACAGTTTGTAATATTTAAAAGTAGTAAAATAAATTTAAAGTTTCAATTTTCTATCAACTAAATATAACTGTTTAATTTTAAAGTTTGAGTTTTTAGATCAAAATTAAAAAACATTTTTTCCTCTAAATCATTTTTAAAGATACATTCAAGCACCATATAAATCATTTAATTGGTCACCAGCTAATGGGAAGATATCGTAACAGATCGCTGCAAATAACGCTCTCTACTCCGCGAGCAACTACAAGAAAGAAAGAGAAATCAACAATAGATAAGAAAAAGAAACTCTACAAAGTTTTCAGTTCTCTTTGAATTTCATTTTGTTTTTGTCATTATTTCCGGAGCACAAGTAACATCCCCATATTCGGTCAAAGTAATTCGTTGTATGTATTAAATGGTTTCTAAAACGTTAGAGTTTTGCAAAACAGTTTCAATTTCTGCAAAAAAAATGTTCAATTTGAAGTTTTAAGTTCCTGTAGAAAAGTAATTATTTTAAACGAAAAATTTATTAAAAAACTAAAAAGAAATTGTTGACTACAAACTTGAAAAATATTTTTTCTGGTTTAAAAGTATAAGCAAGATTTGAAACTTTTAATGAAACTTCTGAAAGTGAATGAATCAGAATAAAATTAAATCAATAAATTTATAATTCTGTAAGTTTGTAGTAAATAAGTGCTCTAAAACAACTGATACTTTCATTATGAATTATTATTTTTATATTCATTTTAAGGAAATCATATCGAAAGATTTTATGCCTAATTTACTTCCTGTTTAAGATACTTTTCAATGATTTTATATGAATAAATTATCAGTTTTATTTTGATGGTAAAATTCAAATATTTAGTATTTACTTCAAATATCTAAACAAGAATTAAGATTAGAGAAAATATAACTATTAAACCATCTTTTATTTTCTAAGGAAATTATCATTACGAATAATTTAAAAAAATCTCTTCTTTATAATTACTTTTTATCGAATAATTGTTTTCCTATTACATTTTATTGCACAACAATTACAGCATCATAAACAAAACCATCTGCTATTGAACTCATCTATTTCTTGTCAAATTAGTTGAATTACAATTTGAGTTGCTAAAAAAGATGAAATTCCACTTTTTTCAATTCCTTTATCTACGTCAGATGAACTATAAGTTGAGTTACCAAACCTTATGACCTTATAAATTGTTAGCCATTGTTGTAATTCAAACTATCTGACTTTATATATCACAAGTATTTTACTGGTGATGTCAAATTATTATATCACTTTCCGTACATCTAGTTCAACCTGAACCCAGTCGTTGCTCGGTATCGCTTATTTTATTAATTTAATTTCCTAAAAATATATTGTCTCTAATTTGGTCCCTATAATGTTTAAAATATTCTTGACTCTATGAAAAAATGAAAATCTAGTTTTTACAAGCAGTTTTCTATTACATTTTTCAATTGATTAAACTTTGTTAGGAGACAACCAACTACTAAAACTTGATTTAGTTTGCCAATTTTTACTTACAAAAAAATATTCTCAAATGCAGGGAATACTGCGATGCATAGTATTACTAGTAGGTTTTTAGGTATCAAGCATCTGATATATAATAAGACAAAGATGAAAAAACGTGTTTGTATAAACCAAATCAAAAGAAAGAAGAACAAAAGCTTAGAAGTAGCCCAACTAGGCAGTTACAAAAAGATCAATAAATACAGATTAATTTTAAATTGAAATAATAGAAGCAGTATACTGGAAAAATTAAAGAGTGAAAACAAACTTATGAAAAAAGAGCAAAATAACAATACCCAGATTATTTACAAAAAGACTGAAATCTAACCGGTGGTTCAAACTGAAGACTTTTATGATGAAAACGTAAATGCAGTGTGATGAAACATCTCAAAAATAAAGAGCAAACTTGACAGAAGTTGTAAAAAGTATAAGCAGCTAAAATCTTTTTGGAGAAGCAATTAAACTCACAAAACTATATTCTTTATAAGGTTAATATATAGAAGATAGCTGAAGACGACCAATAGTAAAAAAAAGAAAGTCAGAAAAAAGAAAAACAAAACTTAGAAGTACCCAAAATCTTTACTAAAAGATAAAAAATCAACTAAGGCAGTTACGACAAGACTAAAGATTTGTTAACAACTAACTGTCTTGAATGAATAATTCCACCAAAATCTTATAAAAAAAAATAAATCAATGGAAGTTGTACAAAACTATGGTAAGCCAAACTCTTAATAAAATAACTAAAATTAAGCAAGAGTTTTATACTGAAAACCCGTAAATTGAAATACTTTTTCATGCTGTAATGAAAACAACTTGTTAAGGGCGCTTTATTCAATTGTAAAAAGCGGCTAGTAACAACGGTAAGCAACAATTGGAGGAACGACAACAGAAAGAGCTGGCATTCTAGGAGGCAACATAATAATTTGACATTTAAGTGATCTTCATAAAATCATGTTCTCTCAAACCAGCAAATTGGATCTTGTTAGCAAAACTGCTTTTTGTACTTGGATGGTCATTAACGTCAATTAGTGCCAGAGATCGCTTCGGAGGTCGCTTAGATGATTTGATTAACCACAGAACCTCTATACCACCGTTTTTCTTACTTTTTAGATCGACATTGTAGCTCCTATTTCATCTAACTCTCAACTGATCGCTACAGTTATGTCACTTCCTACAGCAAATTGTAAAATTTATCACTGACTTGTAGTTCTGCCTTGATGATGTCCTTCCCTCAGTTTATCATCTTCAACTTTCTGGACTTTTCTGGACTATTCCATAATTTCTCAGCAGTTTGAACACCACACAAATAACCATTTTGCTCACATCTAGAACCTTTGACACGATAGCTTCGTGTTTGTTTACTTGTTATATATTTAGCTAAATCCTTTAGTGGACCTCATAACTCAAAAAATTGATTTCAACTTCTCTGTTCGTAGTAGAAGACGAGCAACAATTTCATTTGGTTTCTTTATATACAACCGTTTCAGCGTCGCTTCAGCTTCTACATAAGTCAGCTTTCAAAGTACTGGTACATCTCTGGGGCTGCACAAGTTGCAAGCCAAGCCCATTTGTCCTCATTCGGCAAACACCTGTCCAAGAAAATGGTAAAAGTTTTCTTCCAGTGACGCCATTCCATGGCTGCCAATGGACTAATTGGGTCTATGGATTGCTTTCCTGGTTTTAACAGTAGATCCTTTTTCTTTTATAAAAAAGAACTGTTGTTACAGTAAAAAATTGATAATATTCGAATAAAATCTTTTTCTAATGTATACTACGAAAACCAAAAAATATATTAATTGTTGCTAAGCTCCAATAACGCCAAAACAACAGGCAACAATTTGCAAACTAAATTTGATAATTTCAATAAATTGTAATGATATATTCAAATTGTTTAAGGCAACTGGTAACAACGATAAGTATACCAACGATACGCGCTACTCACAAGACAGTCTATAACTGAATGACAACAACCTACGCGAAAATCACGTATTGCACATTTACGTCATCGACAAAATACTTAACTGTTCACTACACACTATTGCCTGCTTGAGTACTGTGGCAATATAAAGAAATATGAACAGAGATTCACAAACAAAGAAGGGCGGTTAAAAGTTGATCACCAAAACCAAATATTTGCATTTAGAATATTTCTGAGTGCGACAATTTTGATGATGTTAGTAATACTCTCAGAAAGTTATCCATTATACTAAGTTCTTGCTTTTATTGGTTTTCAGATCATACCTTTTGAATAAATTAGTTTTGATAATTTTTTGATTTTATAGTTCTTTGAATTATAATTTTATATTCTTTAAGCTATAAGTAGTAAACTATGAGCATTTACTATAAGATGTAAGTATTTAATAAATATTTAAAATAAATGAAAATGTTTTCGTAAATTCATTGAAAAGTTTTTGTATACCTTACAATTATTTTTAGCTTATTTCTATAAAAGTCAAAGATAAACTTTTTAACAAGTCATCATTTTTAATTTAATTTTTCGGATTGGGCGAATTGCAATAGTTGGTGAAAAAGGTGAATTAGTCCATTGTGAAAAAAAAATTAGTTTCGTTCTCTCAAATTTTAAAACTTTTCGCCTTTTTCATTTGTTCTTCGATTATGTTTTCAAAGACAGCTGAATAAAAAGCAGTCACTTTTTGTCAATTCAGTGCAACTAGCAGAGAGAAGTTTTTGTTTAAAAAGTATATAAGATTGTAGATATGCATCAGTTTACATCATGTCTGTAAAAGTTTACTTAAAGATATTTTTAGCTGCATACAAAACTGTTAAGGCTTAAAAAAGAGTAATAAACTTTTTAAGTATTTTTTTTTTGTTTTACTTTTATGAAAATTTTATTTTAATAAATTTAGAATACGGAAATAATGATTTAGGAAATTCAGACTGAGTAACCTGTCATGGCAAAATACTGAGTCATATAGCAATGTTCTTACTACAATTTTATTTATTTATTTATTTATTTATTTCAATAAAAGCGAAGGAGGGTACCTGAAAAGAGCACCTCTCGCTAACACACATTCTCACAAATATTATTAGTAAGTTTAAATTTACCTACTTTCGGTTTCAGTTGACTATGATGACATTATCATGACAGTTATTACATTTATACTATATATTAGCATATTATTATATATATATTAGTTATTACATTAAACTAACATGTAAAAACGTTTTCATCAACAAAAAATGAATCGATATTTATTCTACATACCGCTGAGGCTATGTTATTTATATCATTCAGTTAATCATTACTTAATAACTGCATAAAATTGTTTTAAAAAGATTGCATAAATTTTTTTTTTCAAAATTGTTTTAAAAAGAAATTCTTTGTCATTTTTATACAAATTGCGATATTTTAGTCTTATATATATATATCTTATATCAGTTTATCGGCTGAAATTTTTGAGTAGTTTTGTTTTGTGATTTAATGAAAGATCATTATGATGATATTTAATCAATATAATTTTTACAATGTGTAAAAATCGCGCTGTCTTTATATATAATATAAGAAGTTGATGCAAAAACAAAGAAGTTTACTAAAACTATTTCCAGATAAGACAGTCTGCTTTACGTTTCTATTTAATTAGTGAAGTTACCATTTCTATTTGTCTGTTCAAGTTTCGTAAACTATACTAAGAGCTGCAGACCCTTAATATTATACAACTTTAAATCATTTTATTCAGATGCTTTTTGGCTGGTTGTTAAGGTTTTTATGTAACTATGAAATTGTCTCGAAATTGGGATGAAGTTTTTGTAAAATCAAAATTATGTTTTCACAGCAAGAAAGTGCTTTTTTTATTGATTCTTTTTTGTTTTTTTGTCCTCTACTGTTTATCTGCAAGATTTCTACAACCAAAGTAAGATATTTTAGCTTACTTTTGTTTATTTATATTTCTTCAAATATTTATTACTATAATCAAAATTGTTGTTTACAGATGTTTAAACTTGAAAGAAGAAAATTTGTTGAATGAAAAACTTAAAGTTGATTTGTCGACTTCACCAAAAGTTGATTTGTCGACTTCACCAAAAGTTGGTTTGTCGACTTCACCAAAAGTTGATTTGTCGACTTCACCAAAAGTTGATTTGTCGACTTCACCAAAAGTTGATTTGTCGACTTCACCAAAAGTTGATTTGTCGACTTCACCAAAAGTTGATTTGTCGACTTCACCAAGTTTTTCATACAAATATATTCATCGGATCAAACGAGAGCTTTTATATCTTTTTGAATTCATTAATGAAGATGAAAGTTTATCTCAAAATGAGAACTTGAAAAAGGAACTGTTGCAACGACAAACGTAAATATTAAAAGCAATTTAAAGTGTAATGACTTATATATTGAAAAATACTTTATATTTTTTAAGCTAATTTTATCTTTTCAGATCTTTAGTTTCAATCACAGACAACTTAATTGATGAAATCAGCTTAGAATCAGAACCTGAAGCTAAATCTTTAGAGCTTTTTGCGCAACAAGCAATTTACAGAAACCAAGTTTGTAACTTGATATAAAACTTTAAATTAAATTTAAAAGCTCACCAAGTTTGCTTCTTCGTTGATCAGTGAGATCAGCTTCAACCAAAACTACTTCTTTCTTGTTGATTGTAAAAAGTTGAAATAGTTTAAGTAAAACAATTACAAATATTTAAAAGGAACCTGAAGAAAGTTGTGACAATCGAAGAAAACTGATAGTTCGTAAAATGAACTATTGTGGAATTGGTTGTGTTGTTCATCACCTAGCAAAATGTTTTCTCATCGCCTTGGGAACAAATCGGACATTTTTGATTGAAGATTCGACGATTCCTTTATTTGTTCGAAATGTTTTTCATGATGGTTCATTATTTCAACCAATCAGCAGAAAATGTTCATCTTTTAATACAGAATCAGTTAAAGGTCCGGAATGGGAAGGTAAAAAACCATTTTCGACAATTGTTTTTTTCTGATCTTTTATATTTAATATGTTAGGATCAAATAGTGAAGAAGATGGTTTTGAAAAGACTAAAGATCGTGATGTAATTTGTACAATTGTTAATCATGGTTTACATCGTTCAACGCCTTTTTCATTTCACACAATCCCAAAACCCTTTAAAGAATCGTTGGAGCGTTTCCATGGAAACCCAGCAGTATGGTGGAGTGGACAAGTCCTTAGTTACTTGCTTCGTCTTCAACCAGAAACTCTTAAATCTGTTGAAGATTTTCGACAAAGTTTAAACTTTTCACATCCAATTGTTGGGTATGAATAATCCAACTACAAATATCTATTTCTATAAAATCAGAGCTTTTGGTTAATGATTGATAAATTATTCCGACGAATCTCACATCAGAAATTAATATAACTTACATTAAACGACTCATATGACTTATTTCTTCTATAAATTTTTACAAAGTTCAATAATAAACCAACAAAAGGTACTAATTAAAAAACATTGATTCACAGAATTCATGTGAGACGAACTGACAAAGTAAAATACCAACATGTTCAACATCAATTAGAAATTTACATGATGTTTACTGAAGAATGGTTCCGAACTTTAGAATGGAAAGAATCTAGGAAACAATTGAAACCTGTAACAGTTCAACGTCGTGTTTATCTTGCTACTGACGAACCTGCTGTTGCTGTAGAATTTCGTCAAAAGTAATTTATATTTTGAAGTAACATCTTGTCTCGTAACATCTAATTTATTAGATAATAAATATTAAGAAAATAGTTCTTTTTCAAAAATCCGTAAAATCTGTTATATTTAAACTTTACAAAAATGTTTTCAATTGTGTGTAAATATTTGATGGTTTTTATAGAAATGAGACAAACAGATGTTTCTATATATTTATTATTATAGCAATCTTTGCTATTAATAGAAGATCGATATTCTTGAAAATTTTATATCAAAATAAGATAAAATTCAGAATTATACAAAAAATCAAAAAAATTAAAATTATAAACAAATATATCTAGTTTATAAAACATTTGTTGCGAGCTACAAAGTAAATTTATTTACAAAATTATCATTTTAGTTGAATGTATTTAAAGGTATCCAAATTATCAACTTATACATGATGAAAAAGTTACAGAAGAAGCCACAATGAAAAACCGCCAGAAAGTTGGTCCTGAAGGGATTGTGAAAGATATTTTCACATTAATTGAATGCGATTATCTTGTATTGGGATATGAATCTAATGTTAGTTTGTTGTTAACAGGAAAGAAAATATAAATAACTTCCACTAACATTTGCAGGTAGGTCGATTAGTGTATCCTTTGTTACAAACAAAACATGTAGATGCCAGTGAAAAAGTTGTAGGACTTGGTTGGCCATATCATCATCTAGCTGATTACAAACCACATCAAATTGCAATTGCAAATCATATCGGAAAAGATGGAGAGTTATCTTTCATAGTTGGTGATGTAATTGATCGAGATGTCAGAGCACCTTGGAAACGTGGTTACTGGACTGGAACAAACAGACGAACTAAGGAGAAAGGAGTTTATCCAGCTTTTAAAGTCATTCTACATCAGTTTACTGCTCCTTATCAGTTTAGAGATTAATTATTTAATTTTAACTTTTTATTCGAGATTTTTTGCTCCATAAATTTGTGTTTCGAATTTGATCTAATTTATTACAATCCTACCAAAATTATTATTTATCAAATTATGAAATATTTTTATTGATGTTATTATGATATTAAAAATACGAGAATTTTATAAATTACTGAGTTTAGGTCTTAAGAAAATGAAGTCTCTCTCAAAATTTTCATAAATAAAATACTTATCATCAAGTCATATACTGAAGAGCATATTAGACTTTAATCAACAAACAGTTTCATGTAGATCTTAAATCGGACGATTTGTTGATCAAATAAGTTATTATTTTTCAAGTATTACAATTACAACTGTTTCATTAAAAATCGGCCTTATTAATCATTTTAATTTATTTAATTTATTTTAATTTATTTAATTTATTTTAGTTTATTTATAATTCTTGTTCTTAACAAGAAGAAAAATATTCGAAGAAAATAATATTTTTCTAAATTTGTTAAGCTAACCAAAAATATAAGTTTTAATTTGTGGTGCAAATGAGAAATGCAGAAACATTCTTTATAAAGTTAACTGCAAATCAAATTTGAAATATTTGAAAATATACAAATTCTTTGAAAACTTTACTGTTCTTCCAGTTTTTTTTTTGTTTTTTTTGAAGTTATAATTCTACCTGTTCAAACAATGATATCAACTATTGCAATAAATGTATAGAAATTTATTTACATTTATTTATTGTTAGATACTAAAAATTTAAGTTTTTTCTAAAAATTTAACATTTTTTTTGCTTGAACAAACTTTGTTTAATTGTTTTCTTAGCTAATAGAATGTTTACATGATAAATTGCTAAACTTGTATTTGATTCAATTAGAATAACATTCAACAGTTACATACAACAACAGGAAGTAAAATGAAAGGTTGACTACTCAAGTTCAAATTCTCAAAAATGATCTTGATTACGTTTCAGTCATTAAAAACAAAAGCTATTAATTTGTAAGAGGTTTAGTTTTAAAAATAACACTTCATATTTTTGTAGGTTTGATTAACCAGTATTTTACTTATAGCATTATTTCTGTTTTCCCTTTCTATTAAAAGTAAATGAGTAAAATATTCATTTGTTTGATTTTCTAATTGATTAAATAAATAAATAAATAAATAAATAAATAATTGATTAGATTTTTACTTTGTCTTATTAAGTTAGCTACATTTAAGTGTTTATAAAATGTTTTTTGAAATTTCTTCTAAAACATTTTGAAGAAAATTTTGAGAAAGGAAGAATTGGAGATAATCTATTTAAATATAATTTAATAAAATTATCAGCAATTTATTTAAAAAAAAACTTTAAAAAGGAATTTTTAAAGTCACAATTAATTAATTGTCATTTGGCAGATTTAAAAATATATCAAATCAAACGATTTTTCAAATGTTGAGCAAACCTTTGATCTACTTTAAATCTAAAACTGATAAAGATCAGATGAAGAACAACTTTAAAAGCTGAATAAACACATTTCTATTTAGTTCATCTGTTCGTTCCAGTTCACTAACTTTTTATTGATCAAGTCTGTGTAAAAATCTGTTTTATTGGTGTAACTGCCTCGATTTACTTGTTAACTATAAACACTACTTGTAGTTGTAACTGTAGTTTGTCTATTTAAGTATTTTAGTACACTTCAATTTCAACATTTGTATCATTTATACGCTTTTAAGCAATTTTGATATTTGTAAAATATTTTACAGCTTTGGTTTTATTCAAAACTAATGAAATCATTTTCAAAAATGATGGAATCTGTTACTACACAGAAGTTTATTTCACGTTTCTATTATTATTCTAAGAACAATTTTACATTAATCAGAAGTAACGTTGGTATTTAAATTAAAAGGTTGCATATTTACTTAATTAAATTAAAAAGAAAGTTATAAAGTTAATATGAAAAATGTACAAATAATCTTTAAATTTGATTTACTGGTTTGTTAAAGCAGCAAGTTTCTTGTATTATTTTAGTCTTTTTAGCAAATTAGTAAAAGTGATACACTTCAAAATATCAACAAAATTTGTTAAGTCCTCTTTTGTGGTGAAAACATTGCAATCATAACAACAAGCATGACAAAGAGAACCTAACAATATAAATGTGATATTACCATAAAAATTCAGATAACTAACAAGATAGGTTGCATATAAAATGATAAGCTCTTGACAATTAGCTTTTTCTCGTGTAAATCATACTTTTCTTATCTTCATATCTTTTACAGAAACTTGAAAATCCAATTCATAACCTAAACAGAACCTAAAAATGTTATACTTTTTACAAGAGACACCAACAATAAGTTATTTTATCGGTGAATTAATTAACTAATTTCCCAAATAAGTTTAAAATAGTATTTTACTTACTGCAAGCTATTTTTGTTTAAAAGTATTTGAATGAGCTAAACTAAATTTAGCAAAATGGTGGCAGGTGGAAAAAAAAGAAAAACTAACTGAACAGAAAAGTATTTTGGTAAGATGATAAAGAATAAAAGGTGTAAAATTTGAGCTTTTAAATTAGTAGGATCATTAATACATTGAGTTAGAGAAAAAGTAGAATTGAGAAAGGTTTCATGGGTAGAATCGTCTGAATACAAAGGAATTAAAACCTCCTAGCTGGTAGAAAGGAATGATACTAAGTATACTAATAACTTTGTAGATATCAGATAACAATGATCTATTTTGAGCATTTTTAAGAAAGGATATAAAAGCAACAAAATCTGATTTGAAAATTTAAGTTGAAACTGGTTTTAGGAAATAAACTAACTTTATATGAAACTTTTTATAAGTTACTTTTATAGACATCGCCTCCTGTAAGGGGTTTGTAATCATGTCTAATGATATCATTCCATCGTACATATTAATTTCGACCTGTACATGACAAGTTGGGATGGAGATGTAGTCAAGGACACACAAAGCTACTCTTTCAATCATTTGTAAAATACACATTTTGAAATACTTAAATGAAGTTGATGTCTTCAACATGTTTCTAGTAAAGTAGACTTTGATGAAACAATATAAATTTTTCAATTTTGATATATTGCTTAACCATAATAAGTGATAATATAAAGAAAAAGTTTGGAATTGAAATTAACTTTAATCATAATAACTTATATTTAGGAAGAGAAAGTGTAGTCTTATCTTCACCTAGCAAGAAAACGTTTTTTGGTTTCATAAATCGCAAGCTTAAGGCGAGATCTCAAATACCTCCCTTACTTGATAACAGCGAACAGCGTGTGATGGAACCACAGAATAAAGCTGAATTGCTAAACAATCAATTTAATAGCGTTTTTATAACCGATGATGGCAATACTCCTTCTCTCTCCTACTCCGACATTCCTACAAATGTCTCTGAAATAATAGATTTGGACATAACAGTCGATATGGTATCTAAGTTTATTTATTCTTTAAGATCATCAGTTTCCAACACCCCAGATCAGATCCCAGCTTTGTTTTTAAGAAAAACTACTTCATCTTTATCACTACTTTTATCGCTTTTCTTTAACATGACTCTGAGGCGAGGAAGAGTTCCACAAATTTGGAAAAAAGCTATTATTACTCCAATTCATAAAAAGGGTCCCAGAAACACTGTACTTAACTACAGGCCAGTTTTGCTGACTTCAATTATCTGCAGAGCTCAAGAGCATATCATTCATAATCATATGAGAAGTCATTTGATGGAGCACCATCTAATATCTGATGTCCAACATGGGTTTGTGAAACGGAGATCTTCCCTGATTCAACATCTCACTTTTCTTAAGGAGCTTACAGCCCATTATGAAAGTAACACTCCCTGTGACATCATATACCTCGATTTTGCTAAAGCGTTTGATTCTGTCTCACACACTAAGCTCGTTACTGTATTGAAAAACTTAAAAATTAACAGCTTTATCTTACAGTGGATTGAAGATTACCTATCAGGTAGAACCCAACAAACTCGTGTAGAAAGATCTTTATCTACTTCTAGTCAAATCACTAGTGGTGTTCATCAGGGTTCTGTTCTGGGTCCCCTTCTCTTTTTAATTTTCATCGAAGACCTCATCAGAAGATCAGTAACAGTAGATGATGTCAGAGTGTTTGTGTATGCAGATGATATCAAGCTATTATCTTGTAATCCTTCAAAACTTCAAACTGCACTACACACTGTAGAAAACTGGTCTGCGAATTGGCAGCTCAGAATCTAGCCCACAAAGTCTGAACTTATAACTTTTTCTCGTAAACCAGCTGTAAATTGCTCGAACCAATACTCCATCAATGGAATTATTATTCACCGAGTATCTTCGGTCCTAGACCTTGGCATTACTCTATCATCTGACTTTAAATGGCGCAATTATGTTTCCAAAATCTTTGGAAAATCAATCAACCCTGTCTTCCTTATTATAAAGACTTTTAATTCTAAGGATTGATGCTTTTTTAACCATTTTTTCAAATTGTTCGTACGTCCAATTCTTGAATACAATGTTAGTGGATGGATGCCATATCAAGTTATTGATATCAAAAAAATCGAATCTGTTCAGGCCACATTTACGAGATTGGTATGCAGGAAACTTAATATTAAATATGATACTTATAAACATCGTCTCAGCTTCTTCAATTTAGATATTTTGGAAATCCGACGGATTAAATACGACTTAATTCTTATTTTTTAAATTATCCACAATTTAATTGACCTTCAGTTTGATGATTTCTTTTCTATTATTCCTTCCTTCAAGTTATATCAGCTCAGACGACACATATTACATCTTAATAAGCCCATATCACCTGGTACATTGGTCAGAGCAAATTTTTTCTCATACCGCACAATTAGTACTTGGAACCAGCTGCCATCAGACAATGTCATGTCAGAATCACTCGCGTTGTTCAAAAAGAAGTTGAACCGTTATAACATTGTCAACATTGCCATTTCTAAACTGTCATTTTTTCTATTTTATATTATTAACATTCCATGTAATTGTTCACTGTTATATGTTTTGAGGACTACTGAATTGTCATGTGTTACATCTTTTGCTTTCTATATTTTTGAATAAATAGATGTTATTTGTGAGAATGTGTGTTAGCGAGAGGTGCTCTCTTCAGGCACCCTCCTTCACATTTATTGTAATAAATAAATATAATAAATAATAAATAAATAAATAATATGCAATTAAAATAAACTTTAATTTTAAGAATATTTTAATTTTTAAAAATGTTCTTGTCTTGTGCATTTTATGATAAGGGAACATTTGAATTAAGCCACAGTTAACGTAATTTCCTATTTCTTAGATAATAAATGTAATAGTTTTAATGACTGTTTAAGGAAACGAAATATCTTAAATATTAAAATTATTTTAAACTGATTCGTGTTGGTAAAAGACAAAAAGTATTTTTAATCACAGAAAAAGATATTATTGTAGATCTGAATGTACAAAGAATATATTGCGTCTTTCAAGTAAAGTACAAATCAAAGACATAAAAACACCATCGCCGTGCGCATTCCAGAAACAATTATGAAATTCTCAACTTTAATGGATAGGCTAATTTGCGTGAAAGACATTTCGTAGAGCTGCAAGAAAATGTGCCAATGAGTTAATTGATTTAATTAAATGTTGGAGAGACGAACATATTCCAAAAGACATGCGTGATGTAAAGATTATAAAGTTGTACAAAAACAAACGTCTGGTTGCAACAATTAATTGCTTAAGATTTTAGGAAAAATTATTTAACGTAAATACGAGGAACAAAACAGGACTCCTTTTATGGCGTTCATCGATCTTATTCAAGTTATCGGCCACGTTAGCAGGGAAGATATCGCAGAGAATGGCGCTCTCTAAATTGCAAACATCTGAAGATGAGAGAATAAATCCCAGCATTGAAGAAAAGAGAGAAACCTTAAAGACTTTTTCCTCCGCATCTCACTGTGTTTTGATTTGTTTTTTAACATCATCACTCAGAGCACATCCCGTATGACCGTTCTCTGCCGAAACAGGCGCTTATTATTAGAATATAAAAATTTTTCTTTAATATTAGTTACTATTTATCAATTTTGACTTTATTATTATTTATTCTCTGAAATATCTTTTAATCTAAATTTTTCATAAGGCTGATTTTTAATATTTTAAGAATTTTGTCAGATAGTTTTTGTTTTATTTGAATAAGGTTAGTGTTCAAAAGCGTAATCTTTCATCAAAACATAAAACAAAAACAATTTTTGTGTTTTGCTCTGAATAAATAAATTGTAGTCTTAAGAAGATTTATCCATAACAAGTAGTTGAAAAGTTCATTTTACTTAATTTGTTTTAGTAAATGTTAATAACATAAAAATAATTAATAAATTTATAGATCTTAAAACAGATCTCAAGCCAGGAAAAGAGGATTTTGTTTGTAAACTTTAGACTAATTTATATTCTTGTTTAATCTATATAACTTTGACCGAAATTATGTCTAATTTTTAATAAAAAAAATACGATTTTTTAAATTAATATTTTTTAAGTTTTAAATTACCCATTATAATTTTCGCCCATAATTTAAATTTTATAGGCGGCGTTTCAATTTTTCCCAGTTTTATGTTAGTTACTACTTTAGAGATTCAAGTTTGTTTGCGTAGTCTAAATTATAGTGCAGTTATTTTTTTGTTTAGTCCTGTATAATTTTTAATTAATAATTTAGCTTACTTTTTATCTTGGTAATGTTTTTTTTATTTTGAATATATGAATAAAATTTACACAGTAATAATTATAATTTACAAATAAAATTAATATTAGATTAAACACTATTTTTGTAAGGTTTAAACATTTTTCATTCTATTCAACTTTCTTTCAGTTTTAGTTTCATAAAAATAAAGTTGTTTTAAATGTATTTATTTAGTGAAGAATTTGCTTTAACTTTTTAATATTAGCAATTTATATATTCAAATTTCTTTATAAGAACTTAAATCATTTAATATATTAATTTATTATTTACTTGCCATTTAAATTAGATAGTTAATAAATCATAATAATTTTTATTATTTAAACTTTTTAATAGTACTCTAAAGGAATTAGAGTTAAGATCAAACAGTTTAAACTGTTAATTTATTTTTAGTTTATTTTAAAATTAATAATATAAAAAATTGTTTTATAATTTCATATTTTATAAACAAGCTTGTTTGGTTTATTTGTTTATTTTAGTTGATATTTTGAAACTATTTTGAGCTGCTACAATTTGAGATGTCCCAAAAAACAAAAAAAGGTGAACAAATCAATGTGGTTTTGAGATGCAGGTCTGTTCAATTTAATTCTGTAAATTTTAATGATATAAATGAAATTTTTAAGTTTTTAATAATAACACTTTTAACATTTTATTATCTTTAAAATTAAAAAACTTTTTTCATAATTTTTAATTTCGTTTTTTGAAAATATAATTTTAGTTTCTATTTTATTTAGGCCTATGACTAAATCTGAAAAGGTCAAAACCAGGAAAGTAGTTAACTGTAATCCAAAATCCAAAGAAGTTTCAATTGTAGTTAGTTCATCTGCATCAACAACTTCTCAATATACAAGAACTTACAATTTCGACAAAGTCTGTTGTCACAAACTGAAATCTATTTTTAATTATTTAATTTTGTAGGTATTTTGTGAGAAATCAACTCAGTTGGAAGTATATGAAGCTCTTGTTGCTGGTCAATTACAAGATGTGTTAGCTGGTTATAATTGTACAATCTTAGCGTAAATCAACTTTATTTCATTTCAATCAAATTATTTGAATATGAGTTTTTTTTTTGAAGGTATGGACAGACTGGAACTGGTAAGACATACACAATGGAAGGTGAAAGATCAGAAGATGAAAGTAGTACTTGGGATAATGATCCTAAATCTGGAATAATCCCAAGATCTCTCAGTCACTTGTTCGAATTGCTTGATGCTGTCAGTTGTGTTGATATTCGAGGTTGTGACGTCATCACCTTCTATTTGTAGCTTCATTCTGAGTTTAGTGTGAGGATTTCACTTTTGGAGATTTACAATGAGGAGATTTATGATCTTTTAGCCCCAGAAGGGTTACCCAAGCTGAAAATTTATGATGATGCATCTAAAAAAGTGATTTTTTTATTTAAATCTTCCTATCTTTAAGATTTCTTTTTATTTTAGGGTTCTGTGTTTGTTTCTGGTATTACAGAAGTTCCAATCTTAGAGAAATCGAAGGTTTATGAGATTTTACAACAAGGTTCAAATAAACGACGGACTGCTGTGACCAATATGAATGAATTTTCTAGCAGGTTTTCTACTTTCAAATTTTTCATGATTCAAACTGAATTTGTTGCTTGTAGGTCACACAGTGTATTCTCAATTACTGTCCACACCAAGGACACTACCATCAATGAAATGGAATCCGAAGAGCTTGTCCGAATCGGCAAGCTTAATCTGGTAGATACTCGCTACCATAAACGCGATTTTTGATGACGTCATCACTAACAGGTCGATTTAGCGGGAAGTGAAAACATTGGCAAGTCTGGAGCAGTAGATCAAAGAGCATGTGAAGCTGGGAACATCAACAAAAGTTTGTTGACATTAGGAAGATGTATAACTGCCTTGGTGGACAGGACACCACATGTGCCTTATAGGTGGACCGGACTTTTTTGTTTTATGAATTTCTTTTATTAAAAATTGAGATTTTTTCTTATCTTTGGTGGTTTATGTCTTTGACAGAGAGAGCAAGTTGACTCGTCTTCTACAAGACTCGTTGGGAGGAGCTACAAAGACTTCCATCATCGCAACTATCTCACCAGGACACAATAATCTCGAAGAGACCTTAAACACGCTTGATTACGCTATGAGGTCAAAAAATATCCACAATAAACCAAAAGTAAATCAAAAGTTGACCAAAAAAGCTCTTATTGAAGAATATGATCGAGAAATTGATAAACTTCGAATGGAAATTGAGGCTGCGCGTTGTAAGAGCGGCGTTTATCTACCTACGTCACAATATGAGTGAGTCTTGAGCAGTAGAGACCTTCAGAATATCATCTTGTTGTTTTCAGGGAGATGAAGAAAAATTTAGAGATAGCTGAAGCAAATCTAGTCCAAAAAAGTGAAGAAATTAAAGATTTCGAAAATTTGTTTCAATTGAAAGAAGAAGAGATGAAGAATTTGAAGGAAGACTTGATACAGACTGTCGAAAAGTCCAAACAGACTCAATATGAGCTTGCAGAAGCTATCTCAAAGAAAAAGCAGCTAGCAATATATGGAAACAAGGTCTATGAGCAAGCATCTGAGGTTTGATGATCATTTGATCTTTTTTCGATCTTATATCGATCTTTCTTCAGTTGAAGAACACAGTACAAGTAGTTAGTGATGATATCATGAAAGTTCATGCAAAAGTGGAACGAGTTAAAGATGTGAATTCATCGAATATCAACAATCTACAACAACTAGTTGACAGGTTTCCTTCTCAAAAGTTTCAACTTCTTTCAAATTATTCGTATTTAGCATGAAGATAAAAGTCTCTTCAGTTTGTTCCTCTACTTCGACTTCTATCAACAACATCCATCAACAACTTACTGAAGACATCAGTCAAAATTTAGGTGTTGTTGTTGAGACCATTTTAAAAGATGTTGATTTCATCAAATTGATCTTTTAGATGAAATAAGTGGTTTAAACGAGAAGTTTTTTGAAGATTTACAACAAATGAATGCGATGATAAAGTTATTAAGGACTAACATCAAAGTTTGCATCAAATATCTGTGATTGAAGTAACTTAAAAGTTGTTTTTAGATTGATTCTGATGATGTAGAGAAGATTTTGCTAAAAGAAGATGAAAATATTGAAGAAAATCAAAAAATTTTAATGAAATTAAAAGTAACTAACTTTTTTGTCACTTCTTGTAATTTGATGAATTTTTTTGACAGCAATCGCTTGATACAAACTTACAAATGTTTAATTCGATCGAACAACCGATGCAAGATATGCAAATGAAGTTGAAAGAAACGCAGAAGCTGCAGAAACGAATGATGCAAACGTCATTGAGCTCGGTAAATTGCTTCTCAATCACCAATCACGTGACTTAAATGTCTCTGTAGATTTGTTCAATGAGAGATACTAGTATGAATCTCAGGACTTATCTTCATCTGGAACTGGATAAGTTTAAAGGACTTACAGATGACTTTGTTCAAGTGCTTCAGGTTAGTTATGACGTCATCAGCACGCGCTTATGTGGTTCGTTGATAGAATGATGAAAAAAGAAAAGCGTTTGTGAAAAAGGAGGTTGAAGAAGATAAAAAGTTTGAAGATCAGTTAATGCAGTTGCTCCAGATGAGGAAAGGTCGAACTGAAAGATTAAAGATATTTTGTGAGATGCAAAAAGAAAAAGAAGAACAGGAGAAGATCAAATTAAAGATTGAAGATAATTTAAAATGTTTAAGAGATGAAATTGATTCGAAAAAAAATTTCATAAATCAAATAAAAGACCAACATCAGGATTCATACCAATCTACATCACAAGAGGTCCTCATCAAATCCTCATTTGCATATTTCGTTAATCAACTGACTTCAGATCGAGAGTAACTTCAACAACCTCCGTGATGACGTCATCGCCGTTTGTGAAGGAGTACAAAAGAAAGAAGAAAATATTCGTGAGTTGATGACGTCACAACAGCGAGAAGGGATGAATAAATTAGAAGAACAAAAGACAAATCTTGTAACATCGATGGAATCGTGTAAAGATCAACAAAACGTGAGTGGTTAAAATCAATTTTATGAAATAAATTAATTAAAAGAGTTTTTTAGGCGAATTGTTCAGCTGCAAATGAAGCGACTTCTTCAGTAGAATCACTTTGTCAAGATCAAATTATTCTTCAAAACAAAATTGTTGCTTCAATTGAAGACATCAAGTTGCTACCAACAAGTCTTCAGTCGATTGTTGAAAGTATCGAAGATGATGAAGAAAAATTGATGAAAATAGCAACAAAACACACTGAACGCATCTCTCTTGTAAATCCCACTGGTTTGTCATTTTGCTACAAATTGGTCGTTTTCTTAAATGGCCTGTTTTATAGGTGCTACACCTCTGCGATCAGCTGTTTACAAATCAGTAAAAGTTAGTAGCCCTCTTCCACTAGCTGCTGAGTGCTTAGATGAAAGTTTAATTGAAGAAGAAGAAGATTTGGATGATTTGCCAAAAGTATTTCTCCTTCTGCTTTAGATAAAGTTCTAATAATTTTATTAAAAAGGAAAATTTGGACGTCAAAGAAGAAGAAGATGAAGAACTGGACGAGGATTCTGATGAAGTTATCATTCCTGATAAACCGGGAGTTTCTTTCTTTGCTTCGGTTAGTTTCTTGTTTCATTTTCATTTTTTATTCAATCAAACTTGTTGCTTGCAGAGTAAACATCAAATTAAACGAAATCCAACAACTACCAAGAAACCTTTTGCGAAAAGCAAGAATTATCAAAATTTGAGATAAATGTCTCCCATGATCTTTTTCATGTTTAATAATTTCTGTTCAACTTTTTGCTTTGAAATTAATAATATAATATATTGCTAATAACCTAGTTTTTACATTTCCAAACATTAAATGAGTTTTATTTGAAAGTTTCAATTTTTTTTTATATAAATTTCTTTCTACTATCAGTAGATGTGAATCTCAATTAAAAATTGTTAGGAATTTTCAACTAACTGTATGTTGATTGAAACTTAATAAAGAAGAAATTGGTTTTAATGTTGTCGACTGTTAGATGTGCTATCGAAATAATTTCATAATAATATAATCGAATAAACTGAAATATATAGAAATCTTTGATGTAAGACTTTTGAAAAGAAATGTTTTTTCTTGCTTCAGTATAACTTGAATAAAAGTTCTTATTTTAACAGCAGATTTTCGTTCAATTTTCACTAAAACTTTGATAAAAACTGGAAGAGTTAGTTGGATTTTCAAACATAACTGACAATAAAATTAGCAGAAGGGTAGTTTAGATTAAGATCAGTCAGTGTTAACTAAGATAAATAATAATATTGAATCTGTTATCATAAGCAGGTATTGAGCTAAAAATGTTTTATAAATTTTCTAAATTATTCTGTTTTGATGATATATCTGCAATTTTATATATTTCTTTGCAATCTATAACTGATTTTTTAAATATAAAATGTTTAAATAAGTCATTAAAGTTTATAAAGAAAGTTAACCGTTTGAAGATTTCTAGCTAAATAAAGACTTTATTAATACGAATGAAAGTTACTAATTGTCAGCAACTAAAACAAAATGAAACTAAAAGTAACTTGAGAATTAACTAAACTTATTCTATTTGAATAAAAATTTGGTTCAAACTTTTGTGGCTTTGTTACACTAAAAATCATTGGCGAAAAGAAAACTTTGAAGTTTCTACTTATTTAGATCAAGATGATGTAGGGTACGCTTCAATAGACAGAAACTAAAAATCATTTCTGACAAGCCTTCTTCATCAACACAAGGTGGCAATGTCGATTACCAATCGTGCAACAAATTGTTTACAAGAAGGTTTCAGCAAAGTGTAAAATAGACTTTTCCTGATTTCATATCACCTGCAGTGATGTGAACGACAAAATTTAAGTGTAAAATGATTCAACTTAATCGATGAACTGGATGCTACAATGAAAGAAACCCGTCACGTGGGTCTCGGTGGTCGGCGATTCCGACAAAAATGCTAGCATGTTGCAAATTATTACCAAGAAGGTCAACAAAATGTACAAAAAACTCACTATGAATTGTAAGGGCAGAGAAAACAGATCTTTCCAGTTTGAGAATCATCAATAGTTTTTTTTAAACGGAATAACCACTGGTCCCACATCTTCTTTTTCCACTTCCTCTTTGCACATACCCTTCCATTTCACAAAATATCAATTTACAGAAGCCCATCATCAAATCTCACAAGCTTCAAAAAGACAATTCTTCTATCACATTAGGTATGCTCTTCAACGCACGGTCGATTATTAACAAAATTTTCCAATTGAAAGCTCTTTTGCATTCCCAAGATTTCACATTTGTTTTTATCACTGAAACTTGGTTGAAACCGTTTTATCCTGATTCTTTTCTGGTTGACGGTAATCTTTTTTGTGTTTTGCGTTGTGATAGACTGTATGATAGAGGCGGCGGTGTTTGAGTAATTAACAAAACATCGCTTGCACCCAAGATGTCTATTTTTCGAAAAGATTTTAATTATAAATTATGAGGTCCACTATAGGCCTTGAGAATTGTCAAAGTTTTTTCAAAAAACGAAAATGAAAAATAACCACTGGACCCACATCTTCTTTTTCACATTTCTTCTAAGTCCAAATTTTTTCGTTTTATATGTACCTACCTACCACCGTCTTAAATTAATGATGAGGTTACTATTAAGTCCTTATTGAAGGTTCTGAAGAGTGTTGTGTGTCCTGAGTTATATATTTTATGGGATTTTAATTTTGGTAAAATTGATTGGAATAACCCGAATTTAGCATTTATTGGAAAATCGTTTAACTTGGATATCGATAACACTAATTTCGTTCTTCTGTCATTCGTTCATATATTTTTAAAAATCAGCAAGGAGACAATAAAGGAAGTTAAATTAAGATTTTTATCTAAATTAACTAAGAGTATAAAAAAAACTGCAAAGAAATTTGAAAAATTAATAAAATCTGGTGGTGGAAATAAAAACAACATATTTTTAATAAAGTTAACTTTGATGAAACAATATAAATCTTTTCATTTTGATATATTCCTCAACCATAATAAGTGATAATATAAAGAAAAAGTTTGCAATTAAAATAAACTTTAATTTTAAGTATATATTAATTTTTAAAAATGTTCTTGCCTTGTGCATTTTATGATAAGGGAACATTTGAATTAAGCCACAGTTAACGTAATTTCCTATTTCTTAGATAATAAATGTAATAGTTTTAATGACTGTTTAAGGAAACGAAATATCTTAAATATTAAAATTATTTTAAACTGATTCGTGTTGGTAAAAGACAAAAAGTATTTTTATCAAAGAAAAGATATTATTGTAGATCTAAATATACCAAATACTCGTTTAATTTTAGTTACTATTTATTTTCTGAAGTATATTTTTATCTAAATGTTTTTGTATTCAACTAAATTTTCTTGAAATTTTAATGAAAATAAAACAAATATAATTTACAAAATGAAATTTTTGATCTTTTAAACAAAACTTTCAATTATTTTAATCTTGTTTTTATAATGTTAATTTTTTTCACTTAAAATTTAATTCTTCTGATAATTTTCTAATTGATAAGAATTTCATTATTAAAATAAATGAATGATAAAATACATAACTTGTCTTTATATAATTTATTATAATTGTAGCATATTGTCTTTAAATTTTAACTTTTAAAGTTCTATTAAAATATTTTAAAAATCATAAAAATAATAAATGATTAATTTCATTTATATATAAATCATTACTTGAAACAAGTTGTTGACATTATTCCATTTAATGATATTTTGAAGTTTGTTTCTGATTCTACATGATTTAAATTCAACTAATTTAGTCTATATAATAATTATAATTAACTTTCTCAATATTTTAACTTCATAATTTCAAAACAGATAATTAATCATTTAATAATTATTTCTAATCACTTTTCTTTTAAAGTTCAATTTTTATTTCTAATTCTTATGATTTTGTATTCACGTAAAAACTAAACAAAGAAAAATGAACTATAATCAACAAGCACATTCGTCACCTATTAATATCAGTGGTAAGTTTAAAACATCATTCAATTCCATCAATAATTCAACAAAATTTCAATTTTAGGGATTCTTTATCAAATGATAGATGATTATGAACCTCAAGTTGATAGTTGTATCCGATGCTTAAGAAATCAAACGATTTATGTTCAAAAACCTTTCGTGTTTGAATTTCAGGTTATTATTTTAGAATATATAAACACTTTCAATAAAATTTCAATTATTGTCAAATATTTTGATGATAAATTTGATTTATTTCCAATATAATTTGAAAGAGATAATCTATTTTATGATGTAATTTAATTTCTTCAATAAAATCTTTTCAAACTTTTTATATATATTATAAATATTTATTTTATTATACATATTGTATAGATAACATGATTGTATATAATAAATGTTTATATATATATTATATATGTTTGTTATTATATTTTTACTTTATACTTTTATGGGTGAATAATTAATTATTACTTTCACCACTTCAGTAAGTTTTGTAAGCTTTGCTTGCTGTGCTGGTCAACTGCAAGTTGGTTTTCTAATTTTCTATTATGTTTATTGATATTTTAAGTTATATTTTAGTGAATATTATATGGTTGATAACAAAGTTTTATAATATAAAATCTATTTGTATCAAGTTTGTTTGTAGTAATTTTATTTGTATTAAGTTTGTTTGTTTGTTTGAAATCCAGTGAAGTAAATGAGACTTATTAACAGGGAACTGAAAGGAGACCAACTGGTTGGTTGTATGGTTTGAATATGGATACAAATGAGTCAGGTTACATTCCAGCAGAGTTTGCTCAATTCAATCAATTTATTTACCGACAAATCAACACTCCAACAAAACCATTTTCATCTACATCTAATTTACCAGCAGTTCCTGAAATTGATCAAACTGTTGATTCAAGGTAAGGTCTTCATCTTGATTTTCTAACTCATCTACTTCTTTATAGAACTTCTACGAATTATGTTCCTGTCTCCATCTCAAGTCCAAGTGAAAATGAAAAGATGAAGCAAAGCACAAAAACAGATTTAAACTTAGAAGTAAAAATCTTCATTATACTTCAGAAATTTTTGTGATCCACAAATTACATTTTCTTCAACATCTGAATTTGAAACTTATCATTTCTTCCCAGGAACAGAATTGGTACTGGGGGAAGGTGAGTAAAGAGGAGGTAAACTCAGCTCTAAACGGAACTGCCGATGGATCATTCCTTGTTCGTGACTCCCAAGACCCTGGATGCTACACTTTGACATTAAGAAAAAGTGATTTGAAAGATTGAAGATGAAAAATTTAATGTTCAGTTTGTAGATGCGACAAATAAGTTAATAAAAATTCATGAAGAAGGCGGAATGTTTGGTTTTTCTCTTCCCTTTCAATTTACATCAGTTGTTTCTCTGATTGGATATTATCGAAGACAATCACTAGAAGCTTACAACACAGATCTCAACATCACACTGAAACACGCGATCCGTAAACCTGTAGATCTTCATCAATTGATCTTTAGATGAAATTAATTTGATTTCTTTCAACAGCTGATACCAATGTCAAAAAAAGAAAGTATTTTACAAAGTCTTCACGGTGATGATCTTAACTTGATAAATACAAATCAATCTTTAGAGGATGCATGCCGGAGTCAAAGCAATCTACAAAATGTAAAATTTCAATCTGAAAACCTTCCTTTCAAATCTAATTCCGCATTTTCTAGTTGATTAAAAAGCAGAAGAACGCGATCGAGTGTTTTCGTGTTTCTCTTTCTATGATGGAAGAGTCAAAGTTGACTTTAAAAACTAATAAAGAGAAACTGACAGATGGTCAAGATGAACAGAGGTTTTCTGACTCCTTAATTTTCAGATTTTCAACTTTTTGATTTCTTTAGAATTTTGGAAAATCAACGGAAGAAGGTTGAAAGATTAAAAATCCTTCAAAAAGAAATGCAAAGAACTCATGAAAGATTAGAAGATACTCTTCATGAAATCCAACAAGGCGAAGCTCGAATAAGCGAACTTCGGAGTGACATCATCCGATTTAGAAGTCTTCGCGACTCGAAAACTGAGTATATGACGTCAAAAGCGCGCGAACTTTCGCTAATTTCAATCTGACAGATATCTTCGTTCGATGAATATCTCGGATTATGAAATAAATTCAGCTTTTGTTCAACTTGTAGAAGAAGAAGAAGAAAACATTTACCATCTTCCAGAGTTGGATTTAGAAGAAAAGTACCCTCAACATTGCAAAGAAAATACTTGGTATTATCCCAAGTTTACTAGGTCCTGATCTTCATCATTAAGATCACAATCTTTACTGATCTTCATTTTTAGGGAAGAAGCTATCCGTGTCTTGAAGGGAAGGAAGAATGGGACATTCCTGATCAGAGATCGAGGGTCAATTGGACCTCCTTATGCTTGCTCTTTAGTGTAAGTGATGTGACGTCATATTTCTCGTGTCAACTTAAGACGCGCGCGTTTGTAATCTTTAGAGCAAATGGTGAAGTACATCATTGTTTGATTCAACAAACAAAAGATGGTTATGGATTTGCTGAACCGTTCAATCTTCATTCATCACTTCGTGACCTTGTACTTCATTACGCTCACAACGAACTTACTCCTCATAATGATCTTCTCAACACTACCTTGGCTCTTCCACTTGGTGTCAGCTAGGTGAAGATCATTATGACGTCATCATCGCCTTTTTCAATTCTTTTTTTTGTAGGTTTTTTAAATCGACAAATCTTCTTTTTAATCGGATTTTTATTGATAAGTGATGACGTCACAAGTGGCAACGCGTGTACTTTTTATCAATTTTTATTGGACAATTCCGTCTTTTACAGACCAACAACCACTTTTCTGCAAATTTCTGGTTTCATTTCTTATTTTTCGGCGGCATATTTAGATTTTTTACTTATTTTTTCATTTATTTAGAATTTCTTTATATTTTAAGCCTTCAACTTAAAGTTTCTCGTTTCAACCAATTAAAAGACAACAAATTTTTTATCAGAAATATTTGGATTAAGTCAATCGAGTTTAACAAATTAGTAATTTCATAATCTGCTTCGAGACTTGCTGACGTCACATCTGCGTTTTAAAAGACAACATTTCTATTTTCTGACTTCTAACTTTCTTGTTTGACCAAATAGCGACTAACAATCATTTTCAGCTTAATTCTTTTAATCAGTAATTCGCATTTTTCTATTTTTTTTTGTATTTAGAATAAAATCTGGAATTTTCTTTTCGTATAAAACTGGAATACAAAACAAGAGTTTTATAAAAAGTTGGAATAATTCGAGTTGTTTGATGATAAAAAAAGACCACTAAATGTTAGTAGCGAAATATTGAAGCAAATAAGATCTGTAATCAGATCAAAATTTAGATTTTAAGAATCAAGTTTTTGTGAAAAGGGAAAGATTTTTTTCATCTTCTGAACTGACATTCCAAAATCAAATATTTGAAATTTATAATTTTTCAATCATTTTCTATTTACTATGTAATCACATTGACATTAAAGACAGCAGCACAAAGTTTTTAATAAAATACTGATGAAGCAAAACAGAAACTGGAAGTTTTGATAAAAGTCAACATTTCATCGTAAAAGTTTTTTATCTAAAATCGAAATTCAGTTTTTCAACATTTAATTTATTAGGAAACTGGAACATTTGTTCGAAAATTGATTTTGGAAACTTCTTATCAGTCTGAAATCAATCTTTTTTATTTTATAATTTTGTTTTTATATATTTAGCTGTTTATAAATAAAAACTAAAATAGATTTAATATTTAAATGATATATTTTGAAAATATTTTATCTTTGAAGAGCTATTTCAGTTTTTTTAAGTTTATTTATTGTGCTTTTTATATTTTATAAAAATTTTACAAAATTGTTATCAATAATTTAGTTAATTGTATTTTCTTTATAAATTACAGAATTTATTTTCTTAATTTTGTTGATAATTTTGGACTGATGTGATTTTATTAAATTTTATATTTCTTAGATTGTATTTTGACTAATTCTCAAGTAACCACAAGGAACCATATTTCAATCTATTAATAAATTTGGTTTCTTATTTATGAAACTGTTATCAATAATTTATATCAACTTTCAAGTGAACAATTTCCTTAAAATTTTCTTTCTCACAAAAAACCTTTAAATTATTTTAACTTTGATGAAAATGTCATTTGGATGATTATTACCAATTATTTAGATGAATTTGAAATAATGTAATTTCAGTTCTACATATCAATGTAATTACTTCTACAAATCAACAACTTTAAATTGAATCAAATCTTTCATGGTTTTTATGAATCAAATTTATTTTGTTGCTGAGAAGTCAACAATATTCTCGACTCTTCAACTTTTATAAAATCTTTAATAAATTAATCTTTAAATGATCAACTTAAAGTTATTTGAGCTTCCTACACTTATACAGTAAATAGAAGAAAATAACTTCTTTTGTATAAGATTTAATTTTAGTGAAAAGTATCATGAAAGGGACCTATTGGTCTGGAGACATAAGGGGACATAGGTCTTGACATCAAGGTCAGCTCTGTGGATTTTCTACTGGGCTTGATGTCTTATATAGCATTTACTTATCCCCAAGTAACAAGGTACCTAAAAATAAGAGAGTAAATACAAGAGATGAACTTTTCATTCTTTTACAAGATCTGTTTGAAATAAATTAGGAAAGAAACTAGGTGGCGTATTAGAGTAAGAAATATTTCGTTAGTCAGCTGGCTATTGACGTTCATATCATCTATAAACTGCTCATATATCTTTGTAAGGTGCCAGTAAAGATGCCAAAAATCTTTTTAAAGCTGTAAACTTTCATTTAGAATTTTATATTTGCGACGATGTCACAAGTAACAGAAGTTAGTTCTTAAATCACTAATTACATCGGGTTTAACCCGTTTGTACTTTTGTTAAAACTTGTTAATAATTGATAATATTAATCTAATAATTATTTATATAAATTATTTTATTGAATTTTGTGTTTTAACAATAAATAACGGACTTTAAATTTCATTTTTTTTGTTTTTTTATTTCGATAATTAACACACAATTGCAGAATCTTACATAAAACATAAAGTCTTAATCAGAATTGTTCCTTTTTAAAAACCAATTGAAGAAGTTACTGAAAATGGGAAAGCCCCATTTTCTTTCAGTCGATTCTTCATTAAGTTGCTCATCACTTTCTGAGTTTTTTTCAAAATTTGAGTAAAGTACATTAAGTGTCAAGCCACCACAACCATCTTTAGTTGGTTGTTCTGCAACACACTTCTCTGTTTGCTTTTCACATGTCTTCAACGTATCCTGTGAAGACTGTTGCAAAGTTGAAAGTTCCCAGAAGCTCAACGCGCTTTTTTCGGAGTTACATTTTGAATTATTCCAAGTTTTATCAGTCGAGGAACTCGTCCATTCTATTCGTTCTCCACTAAACTTACTTCGAGATTCGTTTGAAGATTTTTCACTTTTACAAATAGTCAGTGAGCTTTTCCAAATAGTCGGTGAGCTTTTACTCGAGCGTTTACGTTTAGTTTCACGGCTCGATTTCTCGCTATTCTTACGCTTCGATCCACACTTCTGAGAGAGGTTAATCTTAGTTTCTTCTATCTGTTCAATTTTCTTGCCACTCCCGTTTTCATTTGTCTTTCTGTCATCTTTTCGTCGATTTTTCAAATCTTTCAAATCTTCAAGAGTTTGTTTCTTATCTTCATTTTCTATTTTAATCTTTAATGGAAAAGTTGTTTTCTTGTCAATTTTTTTCAGCAGAATTTCAACTTCTTCTCCAAGTTTTAAACTTTTGGCACTTGGAGAAATTACTCTGCTGGCGTTATTCAAATCACAACAAGAACTGTTTCTTTTAACTCGAAGCTGATTGGACGATTTTTTAACCAATAGAAATGATTTTGTAGAAAGTGACTCTAACTTTTTCCTTCTTTTTTTTGCTGAACATTTTGAACTTTTAGATTCACTTTTTGGTTTATTTAATTTAATATTTTCTTCATCTGTAAATAAAAATAAGATTTTTATAAAAGATAATATTTTATTGAAATAAAATGAATTTTACCAAATCCAATAAACTTTTCGCTTTTCAATATAGTTTCCTCATCTCTATTTTCCTGAATTATTAAAATAATTAAAATATTTTATCAGCTTTTAATTTACTGAAAACAATTATAACTAAATTAGTTTCTATAAAAATAAAAATAAAATATTTGTTTCATTGACAGTCAGAATACTCAGAATTAAATATAAGTTTTGCTGAATTAAAAGTTTAGTTACTTCTTTGGTTTCTTTAAGTGATTTTTTATCAGATGAATTGGAACTACAATTGCCATAAGGACGTTTACGTTTGCTTTTTTCATAGCCACCTGCTTTCGGCATCTTTCACTTTCTTAAGTTCTGCAATTTGGATTTATATTTCTTAACCAACTCAATATATCAAAAGGAACTGTTAATATTCAGTAATTTGAGAAATAAATCAAAGCAAAAGCAAAATATTGAAATTTAAAATTAAGCAAATCACTAGCTCATCAAGATAAGTTCGTTAAAACTGTCGAAAATGCGCAACACAACTGTGGCATTGTGACGTCACTATTGCTTATTATTGGATCAATCGAAGATTGTTCTTTATTTCTTCAGTAAAATTATCTTAGAAAATTATTTCATTCACAGAAAATAAGTAAATTTTTTCGTTTCTAGAAATCTTGAAATATAAAACAAAAACGACAAAAATAGAAAATAATAATTTCATAAAAGTTTTTTAATTGCGAGGGACAGTATATAAGTAATAATTGAGCTATCAAAGCCTTACAACTCAACAAATAATAATAAAATAAAAAGTTTTTTAGAATAATTTCTAAACTTTTAATACAAAGAGTAGAATAAATTTAATAATAAACAAAAATACATTTTTTTACTGGTAGATTCTAAAATCCTTTCTTTAAAGATGAACTCAGAAAGCTAAAATAAATTAATTCGTTTGATATAATTTAACAGTTCAAAAAAATTCGACAACATAAAAAATTTCACAACAATATAAACTTCATTTACTTGCATAAGTCTGAAAAATACTGAAAAAAAACTGTTTATTCCATTTTTAAAAAGTAGAAACTAATAAATTGAAGATTTGGTTTCCAAATTGTTTTTTTAATTTTCATATTAACTATTTATAAAAATTTATATTTTTAGAGGATAGATAACTCTCAGGAAAGGGTATTAACCTTTTTCCTTTTGTTTTTTAGTAAGAAATATTCGATTTATTGTAATTTCTGAAACTTTTTTTTCTACTTTATCATTTAAATTTTCATTTCCTTATAATTAATTAATTCTTTTATTTTACTAATAAATTTTTTTGTTCATATTTTAAACTTTTATATTTAATGAGTTATGTAATATTAGTTAACTGAATTTTTAAAAATCATTTTCTAATTATATTAAGAAATAAAGTTTATGTTTTTATTTGTAGAATTTTTTATAAGTTATTTTTTCTAATTCTTTCGATGTTATTGAAATATATAAATTTTGAAATATAATTTTGTCAATTTTCTTTTTTACTTTAAGGTTAAATATTATTATCAAATTTTCTATATTACAGAATTATCATCTTTAAATAAAAGTTTAGAAATTGTCAGAAATGAATGAAGAAGCATCTCATATCTTAAAGAGGTCTTCATCTTCATCTCCTGCTTCATCTGAAGTTAAAAAGATAAAAGAAGAAAAATCTGAATGTTCTTCAACTTCTAAAACAGAAATTCAAACTTCTAAACAGAAGAAGCGATTTTCTGAAGCGGCAAAAAGAATCAAAATGCAGTTGAGGACTTTTTCAAATTCTAGAAATAATTTTTATGTTTAATAATCTTTTATTTTTCCTCATATCCAAAAATGTTTGTTAATAGATATATTTTATATTATTTAAAACTAATATATGGAAAATATTTTATGAAAATATAAAAGTGTAGCAATTATTAAACTTTATAAATTGAAGACAAATTATTAAAATATTTTAATTTAGTTGAAATACAACTTTAAAAAATTATCTTAAAACTTCTTGAATAAACTCTTGGAGATGCTTTTATATAAATTCTGAATTTCAATTTTTTATTTATAAATCTCTTTCTTCTTAAAATTTAGCTTTTTAATATTTTTTTAATATAAATAAAATATTTTTTATAAAAACTATTTTATAAACTTTCATCAAGCTATATTTATTTAATTTTTTACTTCTTGTAGACGACTAGTTCAATCTTTTTCTGAAGATCAACTTAGTAGATATGAAATGTATAGAAGATCTTCTTTTCCTAAAGCTGGATTTAAACGACTGATGCAAAATATTTCAGGATGTGGAATTTCACAAAATGTTGTGATTGCAATGTCTGGAATTTCAAAGGTTTTAAAAACATTCTGTAATCATTAAATTGTTGAAACACAAGATTTGCTTCAAGTAAATCTGAATAATAATTTTTAGGTATTTATTGGTGAGGTTATGGAAGAAGCTCTTGACGTGATGGAGCAACTAGGAGATCAAGTTCCTGTCAAACCAAAACATATTCGCGAAGCTGTTAGAAGATTACAAAGCAAAAATGTTTTTCCTTACTCATCTTCCAAAACACCAAAAGTCTAAAACTTCTTTTTCGTTTTTTGTTTCAGTTATCTCTGTTCGCTTTTAAGAATTTTGAACAAATTTTCAAAAAGTAGAAATTTAATTTCTTCATTTTCTTTTTTTGTAATTATAACATTAGTGTAAGGTGATCAAAAAAGTTAAGACAGGGTAGCAAACAGTTGTAAGTTATATTTTCTGTAAGATTAGAAAAGTTGGTTGTTATGATGTAAGCTTAAAATTTTGAAATACATCAAATTATTATTGAAAGAAATCTGAAATAATATTAGATTAGAAATTCAAAATGTTGAACAGAATTTTGTATTAAACAGTTATGATAAAAACATTTTTATCTTACGTTTAATTTCATCAGTGATTTTGTTAAACAATTTCATTTTGCTATTTTTTATGTTGTATTAGAATAATGCTGCTAAGTTTATTTAATAATTAAATATTCTCTAAAATTGATTTAATTTATTTATTACAATAAACGTGAAGGAGGGTGCCTGAAGAGAGCACCTCTCACTAACACACATTCTCACAAATAACATCTATTAAGTTAGAAATATAAAAAGATGTAACACATGGCATTTCAGTAGTCTTCAAAGCATATAACAGTGAACAATTACATAGAATGTTAATAATATAAAAAGGGGGGAAAATTACAGTTTAGAAATGACAATGTTGGCAATATTATAACGCTTCAACTTCTGCTTGAACAACGCGAGTGATTCTGACATGAAAATGTCTGATGGCAGCTGGTTCCAAGTACTAATTGTTCGATATGAGAAAAAATTCGCTGTGATTAATATACCAGGTGATATGAGCTTATTAAGATGTAATGTGTGTCGTCTGAGCTGATATAACTTGAAAGAAGGACTAATAGAAAAGAAATCATCAAACTGAAGGTCAATTAAATTGTGGATAATTCTAAAAATAAGAATTAAGTCGTATTTAATCCGTCGGATTTCCAAAGTATCTAAATTGAAGAAACTGAGACGATGTTTACGACTATCATATTTAATATTAAGTTTCCTGCATACTAATCTTGTAAATGTGGCCAGAACAGATTCGATTTTTTTGATATCACTAACTTGATATGGCATCCATGTACTAACATTGTATTCAAGAATTGGACGTACGTACAATTTGAAAAGATTGTTAAAAAAGCATGGATCCTTAGAATTAAAGGTCTTTATAATAAGATTGATTTTTAAAAATCACTTGATATGTTAACAGCTTTATTTATAAGAATAAATTAAACTTTTTATAAATCGAAATAATTTATTTTTGTTGGAATCATACTTATATTAAATAGCTTTTTATCTAATTAAATATTTTTAGATTTTCAATCAATTTTGCTGTGAGTAATCTATACATCTTTACAATTAGTTTTAGTAATTACTTGTTATATAACCTTTTATTTTCTATCTAAAAAAACTATTGAAGTTTTGTTCATATCACCTTTTGATAAAAAGTTATAACTTGTGAATCTTTTAAAGTAATATTTATTTCTTTATATATTGATAAAACACAAATAAAGGATCTTTTTATCCAAGTAAAATTATTCATCTAACATTTGAAATTAATCATCTAATATAAGTTTTCTATAAAACCATTATACTTGATATTGTAATCTATACAAAGTTTTGTATCAAATGTAACAAATATTAGAACAAGTTTTGGAAATTTTCTTTTTAATCCTTCAAATTAAGTAAAACACCAAACACTTTTTCTAATAGATCCTAAAAATGAAGTTGAAAATATTTTTAGTGATACTGACTTTTATAAAAGGTTTATTTTAAGTTTAAATCTAAATGATATTAAAGTTAGTAAAAATTAATATCTTATTTTTGATAATTCTTAACAAAGGAAAATCGATACTTTTTATTGTCCTGAAAAATGTAATTTCAATCTGCAATTATCAAATAAAATTTTGATTATATGAATTTTTTCGATTGTGTCGCCGATTATTTCTTTAAAAAATCTGTTTAACAGAAAATATTAAAAAAAATATTATTTCAATATTTTAAAAACATTTTTAATTTCTTCTTTTTCTTTTAGTTAAAACATATTTTTTTATTCCTGATTAGATTTCCTTTTTTAGGTAATCATTTATTTTTATCCTTTTTATAATTATACAAATTTATTTGTGAAAATTAAAGTATTTTTATAAAAGGATTAAATTTAAAAAATGTAGTTTTTGATTTTGTGAACTTTATCAAGTTTTTGGAAAAAGAATTAGACTTGAGTTTTAAATATTTTTAAAACCCTTGAATTTTAAAAGTATTTTTTATAATAGTTTTACATTTTAAGTATTTCTAAAAAATTGGTTTTGAAAATAAAATCGATATCAGTTTGATTTGTAAAGTTTTTATCGTCTTTAAAATAATTATTAGATTTAACAATCTTTTGAAATATAATTTTTTCTTTTCATTAAACTCTAACAGTTTGAATATTTTCCACAGAAACATAAAATACAATTTTCTATATAACCTTAAATTTTTTAATTAAGTTACTTTTATTAATTAGTGATAATTCAAAAGTTTATTCAAATATAAAATATTAATAATTTATCGAATTTTTATTCAAATAGGCAAATTCTTCAAACTAACAAAATCCTAAAGTTTAAAACTATTATTTAAAAAGATTTTTCTTAATGTACCAGAAGCATAAAACACCTTAACGAAAGTTGACATTTTATCTAACTTGATTAGAGGCATTTGAAGCCATAAAACTACTTTTTCGACTTACAGCAGTAATTACTTCATATTTATTTTTATTTAAAACAATCATTGCCACATTTAAATCAACAAATTTAATTTTTTCACAATCAAATAAAGATGAATATTTCGGAATGATGCAAAAAATATCAACTCCAAATAGATGGTAGAAAATTTGTCTTTGTATATCAACTTGTCATTTTGACAAACATATCTCATTTGCTACCAATACCTTTAAACTCTGATAAACTTTGTAAATAAACAAAATCACAAAAAGCTGAAAATTTCATCATGAAATTTGTGCAAATAAATAAAATAGAATTTGACTAAATACGAATGAATTCAGTTATAAGAAAGAGATAAAAAAAACCAGTTTGCATAAGACATCCGGAAAAATGAAAAGGAAGTAAAATAAATGAAAATGATGATACACAAAGATGAGTAAAAAAATGAAAAGTGCAACGGAATCAGTAGACTAGAAAATTGAAATCGACAAAAGACTCATGTCAGAGTTTCAGCGAAATCGCGTTCTAGTAGAGTTAGGACATCTACGAGATTTAATATTCGTTCCCCATCATCTACAAAGACATAATCTTGATGTGAAGTGAATCTTTAGGATCAATTACTAACCACTTTTCTTGCAACCATCAAATCTTCGACGATGAAACCGGATGAGAGCTGATGGAGTCGAGATGGTGTTGAAATAGGGTTGAAGTTGAATCAATGAAGTGATGTGACGTTGTGTCAGTAGAGGTCTTAGAGGAATCACGGTTAGTAGGGAGTTAGATCCTGTTGGATTCTTATGTGCAAGCTGTTGACTGATTCGAAGACATAGAGGAGTAAATCCATTTGATGAATCAAGAACAGCAGATTCTTGGGACTCATTATTGAGCCAGTCGTCAGGATTATCAGAACTCTCTGCTGACATCAAGTGGTCATCAACAAAAGACCAACGAAATAACTGAAAGAAGAAATTGAAGTGGGAATCAAGAAAGAGGAAGTTCCTCAGAGGAGCAAACCTTGAAGTGAGATAACTTATCGGGTTGTAAGACGAGAAGAAGATCAAGAAGTTTACAGACTGATAAGTAGAGAGCCAGTTTCCTGATGTGAAAAGTGTTAGAAAATGTTGTAGTTGTAGGTTGACTCACTTAGACTTCAAATCCTTTCCACTGGAGGAGCTAGCAGTTGGTGAAGGTGTTAATGATGGAATAGAACCGTTTGAAGTTTGATTAGAATTCGATTTATGTAAAGATCGTTTGTTGAAAATATCAGTTGAGACTTGTTCTTCGATGTCAATCAAACAATTGTTTTTAATTTCATTTTCAATTTGAATTAATATTTGAAACTGTAGAAAATATAAAAGATTTGATGGTTGGTTTTGAAACATTTTGTACTTACTAGCTCAGTGAGCATGGTCGGCCATATTGATGCCAGATGAGATGAAGAAACACGAAGTAATAAAACACGAAGACATAGAAACACCTGAAATGAAATTTGATGTTATTAAAGTTCATTTCATTCAAATAGAGACTTGTTCTTGGATGGCAGGCACGTGATGTAGTCGTAAGCTTTCAGCTAATCTTTCATGGATTTCAGGCAAATAACTCCGGAATTGGTTGATGTCGCTGCTAAAAAGAACAAACGCGAGTCTTTTCAACATCGCAGCTCGTGATTCGTGTTCCTGGAATTGAAAGATCAATTGATGAAGATTGAGATGTTTAAGTGACCTGTTCCTTGCTGGAAAAGATATTTAAGGAGCTTGCAGCTGTTGATGACCTCACCATATTGATTCTTCCTGACAAATAATAAGATTCAGATCACGTGACTGCATCATCAACAGAAACAGATTTGATCTGAAAAGATGAGGATCATACTCACCAACAAGGTCCTTGAAAGTTGTTGTGTCATGAGCCATTAGATGATCAATTACAGTTCGCCAGAATGAGACACAATCTAAAGGCATATGAAAGAAGCTAGCATCCAGAAAAATCTCTGATACTTCCTTCTTCCAAGACCTTCGTGTTTGTTGATACCCACAAACACTGACCAGTAGTTTAGCAGCAGCGAGGTAAGCGGGAGTATTGGCCGCTCTGACCATCAACACGAGTGAACAAATGAAGAAATTGAGTTGGCAACAAACCTGCGGTTCTTCAGATACGGAGTGACGTTGGCAATTACAGGGGTTAGAATTGGAACAATTTTATCTTTTTCTTCATTAGAAAAGACGAGGTCCAGAAGATTTGCCAAAACCTAAACACGAGGACCACTTAGGACAAATACTTGAGTCCGGGACAACCGACCTGTGAAAGGACAGTGATGGCTTGAACACTCAGTTCGAAGATTAAATTCTGATTGGTGTTGAGAGTGGAGATTCCAGCCAATAAATGAGCTGTACTATTAGAGTTCTTTCGAGTTTCATCTTTATACAAATAACCGTCATCATCAGCTGATAATTCGATGAGAGAAGCTGAAGAAGTCGGCGAAGGAAAGATCTTCTCTGCTTCTGAAAAGATGTATTTTAAAGACACAAAGAAGAAATGAAAGGAAGTTGCAGACCAGAAAATCCATTTTCTGACATCGAAGTTTTAATTGATGAAGATTCAGCACTTTCAGGAACCACAGCAGCAACTCTTCGCGCTAACCAACCTCCATATTCCAAAGAACACTCAACAATCGCGTTACAAGCTTCTACACTTCTCTGACAGACTTCCTGGAAGTGGAAACGCATCAGATCTTGTTCAGGATCTTCTACAAATTACTTGTAGCTCTTTTTGTTGCTTTTTATCTTCTACTGGAGGAGTTCTGCGGACAGTTTCAGACAAAATAAGAAGAAGAAAGAAGACAGATCTTGGACTAGACTCCCATTTCTTGTCAGGTGTGGTCGCAGGTGAAGGAGTCTGAACTGAACTCTGAGAGGAAAGATATTCTCGGACTAGCGAGAAGATGCTACTCCTGGATTCATGAAGACTTGACATGGATTGAAGCCGGAGGTAACCTAATGTAAACTGCAGCAAGCTAACCTGATGAAAAATGAAGATCAAGATCAAGATGTAATGGATGCAGGGATTCACTTGTAAGGATGTTTGACAATCTCCATCAGTTTGAGGTCGCGTCGGAGGTTGTAGGACTACTTTCTTCACTAGTTTGATCATTTCATCACATCTTAGTGAAGTTAATGCAGTTGCAAATCGAAGCAGATCATCTTGACTTCCACTGATGCGGGCTGCTGTCATATCTTCCTTGGAAGCTCCATTTGTAGGAGAGAAAGATCTGCTCTGCTTCTCCCATATAATCGCAAATGCGGCCATCAGATGTTCGCCGTACTAAAAAAGATTTTGAAGTCTTCAAACCAATATTTAGTGATGAAGATTTACTTGGATGACAAAAGGATTGAGTAATTGCTGCAAATGACTGCAAATGATGTCCACACTCCCAACAATTGAAGACGGATGGATATCATTCTGTAATTTCACCATAAATCAAATAGTTGAGAAAAGAAGTTGACAGATTACTTGATTGCTTTTATTGTCGTTGTTGGCCATCATGATATTATTCCAGACTTGAGATAGACACTTAAGTAGACAAGGAAGTGATTCCAACATTGCATATTGCATCTGAATTGCCAAGGGGTTCACTTCTATGTCATCACCACCTTTGTAATTCTATCAAATGGTTGTTTAGATTACAAAAGAAAACTCGTCATCAAGTAATTAGTTGAACGCGATCGAACGAACGAGTTTATTTGTTGTTGCTTCTTTTTTAATCTAATTTCTTACAACGTTGATGACTTGACGAATAAAAAAAGAAATAAAACCCAGTAAGTTTGATTAGAGTTTAAATTGATCAATTACAAAACGATTCGAACTTTGTTTGGAACTCCAAAGACATTGAAGACATTAGTCCAGCTGCTTGGAGTTGTGTTATGACTGATAGAAGATGTTCCTTGATTCAATTTTCTTGCTGTTAAAACAAGTTGTTAAATAAACAGAAAAACAAACACTGAAAATAACAACTTGAATAAGTTGGTAGAAGAGTATTGATGAAAAGACGAAGCGTCTTCAACATCATCACTAAATAACCAGCTGGCATTTGACCCTAAAACAAATAAGATGAAAATTTAAAGAGAGGTTGATTCGGACATCACCAGTTGCTTAGTCATCAGCAAATTGGTTGGACTGAATCGGTAGACAGATGAGACTTGTTCGATATTTGTACAAATGGAACTGATAAGAGGTGTGGCAAGATTTGAAAATTGAGGCGTCAAAGATTGAAGTGAAGATGTTAAGAACTCCATCCAAGACGGTTGAATCACTCGTAGGTCCTGGAGGTAGAAGATCAAATCAAAGATGATCTCTTAGAGTTTTGAAGAACATCAAATCAAAGATGATCTTTTAGAGTTTTGAAGAAGACCAAATCAAAGATGATCTCTTAGAGTTTTGAAGAAGATCAAATCAAAGATGATCTCTTAGAGTTTTGAAGAAGATCAAATCAAAGATGATCTCTTAGAGTTTTGAAGAAGATCAAATCAAAGATGATCTTTTAGAGTTTTGAAGAAGATCAAATCAAAGATGATCTCTTAGAGTTTTGAAGAAGATCAAATCAAAGATGATCTCTTAGAGTTTTGAAGAAGATCAAATCAAAGATGATCTTTTAGAGTTTTGAAGAAGATCAAATCAAAGATGATCTTTTAGAGTTTTGAAGAAGATCAAATCAAAGATGATCTTTTAGAGTTTTGAAGAAGATCAAATCAAAGATGATCTCTTAGAGTTTTGAAGAAGATCAAATCAAAGATGATCTTTTAGAGTTTTGAAGAAGATCAAATCAAAGATGATCTCTTAGAGTTTTGAAGAAGATCAAATCAAAGATGATCTCTTAGAGTTTTGAAGAAGATCAAATCAAAGATGATCTTTAGAGTTTTGAAGAAGATCAAATCAAAGATGATCTTTTAGAGTTTTGAAGAAGATCAAATCAAAGATGATCTTTTAGAGTTTTGAAGAAGATCAAATCAAAGATGATCTTTTAGAGTTTTGAAGAAGATCAAATCAAAGATGATCTTTTAGAGTTTTGAAGAAGATCAAATCAAAGATGATCTCTTAGAGTTTTGAAGAAGATCAAATCAAAGATGATCTTTTAGAGTTTTGAAGAAGATCAAATCAAAGATGATCTTTTAGAGTTTTGAAGAAGATCAAATCAAAGATGATCTTTTAGAGTTTTGAAGAAGATCAAATCAAAGATGATCTTTTAGAGTTTTGAAGAAGATCAAATCAAAGATGATCTTTTAGAGTTTTGAAGAAGATCAAATCAAAGATGATCTTTTAGAGTTTTGAAGAAGATCAAATCAAAGATGATCTTTTAGAGTTTTGAAGAAGATCAAATCAAAGATGATCTCTTAGAGTTTTGAAGAAGATCAAATCAAAGATGATCTTTTAGAGTTTTGAAGAAGATCAAATCAAAGATGATCTCTTAGAGTTTTGAAGAAGATCAAATCAAAGATGATCTTTTAGAGTTTTGAAGAAGATCAAATCAAAGATGATCTTTTAGAGTTTTGAAGAAGATCAAATCAAAGATGATCTTTTAGAGTTTTGAAGAAGATCAAATCAAAGATGATCTTTTAGAGTTTTGAAGAAGATCAAATCAAAGATGATCTTTTAGAGTTTTGAAGAAGATCAAATCAAAGATGATCTCTTAGAGTTTTGAAGAAGATCAAATCAAAGATGATCTTTTAGAGTTTTGAAGAAGATCAAATCAAAGATGATCTTTTAGAGTTTTGAAGAAGATCAAATCAAAGATGATCTTTTAGAGTTTTGAAGAAGATCAAATCAAAGATGATCTTTTAGAGTTTTGAAGAAGATCAAATCAAAGATGATCATTTAGAGTTTTGAAGAAGATCAAATCAACGATGATCATTTAGAATTTTGAAGAAGATCAAATCAAAGATGATCTTTTAGAGTTTTGAAGAAGATCAAATCAAAGATGATCTCTTAGAGTTTTGAAGAAGATCAAATCAAAGATGATCTTTTAGAGTTTTGAAGAAGATCAAATCAAAGATGATCTTTTAGAGTTTTGAAGAAGATCAAATCAAAGATGATCTTTTAGAGTTTTGAAGAAGATCAAATCAAAGATGATCTTTTAGAGTTTTGAAGAAGATCAAATCAAAGATGATCTTTTAGAATTTTGAAGAAGATCAAATCAAAGATGATCTTTTAGAGTTTTGAAGAAGATCAAATCAAAGATGATCTTTTAGAGTTTTGAAGAAGATCAAATCAAAGATGATCTCTTAGAGTTTTGAAGAAGATCAAATCAAAGATGATCTTTTAGAGTTTTGAAGAAGATCAAATCAAAGATGATCTCTTAGAGTTTTGAAGAAGATCAAATCGAAGATGATCTCTTAGAGTTTTGAAGAAGATCAAATCGAAGATGATCTCTTAGAGTTTTGAAGAAGATCAAATCAAAGATGATCTTTTAGAGTTTTGAAGAAGATCAAATCAAAGATGATCTTTTAGAGTTTTGAAGAAGATCAAATCAAAGATGATCTTTTAGAATTTTGAAGAAGATCAAATCAAAGATGATCTTTTAGAGTTTTGAAGAAGATCAAATCAAAGATGATCTTTTAGAGTTTTGAAGAAGATCAAATCAAAGATGATCTTTTAGAGTTTTGAAGAAGATCAAATCAAAGATGATCTTTAGAGTTTTGAAGAAGATCAAATCAAAGATGATCTTTTAGAGTTTTGAAGAAGATCAAATCAAAGATGATCTCTTAGAGTTTTGAAGAAGATCAAATCGAACATGATCTCACAATTAAATATGATGAAAAATCTGTTGAAAGAAGATTATCAAGAAATTGGAAAAGTTGAAAATTAATCGGATTAAAAAAGATTGAAAAGATAAAAGGAAGGAATAAAGAAGTTGTTTATAGTAAGTGGCGACATTCAGTAAGCAAACGTCGTTTCCCAAAACACTAGAAAGTGTATCTTCCTCGTTTACAAAATTCAATCAATTCTGACATTTAGGTTTAAAATAAAGTTGTTGAAAAATTACCTCACAACGGAATACTTCAATGAGACATGCAGCAAGTGCTGGTTGTTGAGATAGTAGATGTTCATGATCATATTTGAAATTGAAAAGGTCATCAAAAGCTGAAATCAATTGAAATCAATAAATATTTCAAATATTCAAGAAAATTGAATTAAATGATTTGTTTACAAGAAAAAGTTGATAGAAAAATATTCGAATTACAAATTTAATAACAAATTATTTATTGTAACTGAAATAATTTACTACAAAATTAGATTCGAAATTTAAACTTTTTTGGTAATTATAGAAATATTCAAATATTTTGAAGTTTGTAATTTGAATAACTTTCTTTGAAGTGTTTTGAGTGAAAGTTGTTAAGCAAGTTAAACATTTCAAAAGTTGATACAAACAGATCAACAAATGTTGAACATTTTTCATTTCAATTTTAAATAATCAACATTTTTGTTGGTGATTAAACGACGAAGAAAAAGATGAAATATATATATAGATAAAAATGTAATTTTCATCATAAAAGTAAAAGTTCTGCTGCTATCATCTGTAAGATGAAGAAAAGGTAAACAAGAACAAGAACTTGTCAAGATTTTGTCATCCATATTCAACGAATCAAAATTTCTCAGAATTTAAAAAAGTTTTTCGAAGAATTGAAAAGATTTTGTGATTTTTTAGAAAACTCCAAAATATTTGAAGAAAAAAAAGTTGTAAGAAATTGAAATATATTTCAATCAGTTGCAGAAAGCTTATCAATATGTAAATATCAAAATTGTTCCAAACGCGAAGAACGTCAAAATAAATCATCAAATTTTCATCACTAAACAAAAAGAAGTGAAAAAAAAAGTGAAAAAATAAAAGAAGAAAATAAAAGAAGAAAATGAAGTAATCGTAAATGAAGTTAGTTGGCTGGCAGGCAGGCATATATCGAAAAGTGAATTATCACAAGAGATGCAAGTGAAGATTTTATTCTTTTTGGTGATTGTGATGTTTTGTGAAAATGGAAGTAGTGAAGTTCAGAAAATATTTAAGAAATTATCAGGTAAGAAACAAATATTCAAATTTATTTGAAGCTAAATGGTTCAAATTATTAGAATCGAAAGTTAAGAGTAAAAATAAATTGAATTTTGAGCAAATAGTAAATAAGTAGATGATATATGAGTTGATGTTAGTTACTTCATCTAATAAAATCTTGTGAAATGATATTTTCAACTAATTTGAATATTTCAGCAAATTTACAGAAATGTGATATTCATCGTCTAATTGATGGTTTAAAAAACGTCATCTCAAGAACAAATATTTCATGTTTAAGTGAAAAACGAAGTAGCCAATCAGGGGATTGGACTTTGACAGTAAGATGCAAGTATACTTATTCATGTCCACTTGACCCAGCCAAAACACACCGCAAAGGTTTTATGGATTGTGACCAACAAGGACAATGGAAAGGTATATGGCCAGATTGTCCCAGTGATAAGTTGGTAAGTTTTACATTCAACATTTGACAGTCATTTGATTGAAAATGGTTTTTAGATGAAGTATATCATGTCGATAACAGAACAAAAACCACAAGCTAACTTCTTCAATAAAGTCATCTTCCAAAAGATTTGTAGCGCTCAAAAGATATGTGAGAGATTCCGATCTATAGGTAACTGCAGATATCTCAGTAAGTTCAACTTCTGATTACTTCAAATCTTCTAAATTTTATTTGATAGGATACACAAAGACACCAAGAAGCCGATGGAACATCCAAAACTTTCAAAATCTGTGTATCAGTTGTCACGTGACCTTCTGCAGACCGATTCGACTTTTGTGAAGATTATTTTTCTCAAATAAATTACTTAATTAGAAAATTGAGTCATCAAAAGCTGTTTGAAAAGAATAAAGAGCTCGAAATAACTAATTGTCGAAGTATATGGCCACAAGCTACTACGAGTTGACATTTCACGAATTTTTCTTATTTGTTATAAGATATGACTGAAGTACAGATCTTTTGAAAGTTGTTAAAAGTTTAAATGATTTTCAATAAAAAAAAATAAGAAAAAGAAAATGAAAAAATGACAAACAAAATTGAATCTTCGACAAAGTATTTGACAACAAATGTAAACAAAGAAAGTTGATTCAACTTTTTATTTATTAGTTTGTTTTACTTACATGGTAATACAGGAGAAGCTACTGAAAGTTGATTTGTAGAATTTTGCTGATCAATTTGTAACAGTATCTGAATTATCGTTAACAAGAGGGTTTGAAAAGATTGAACTTGCCTCAAAGTACTACCACACCACCATCTTAAAAGAAATTTGTTGTAAATAATGAATTTAAAAGTTTAAGTTAGTTACCTGTGTAGCGTTATTACATTCTTATCTGCATTTTGCTGTTTCTATAAAAATGTAAAAGTTTTGAAATATATCAAAATATTGATTAAAGATAAAATACGCGATGAAATGAAATTGTTTAAGAAGTAATCGTGTTTAAGCAGATTTGACAACAATTTCTATTAAATTGAAGTTAGTTACCAAGGAAAGAACAGTTGCTTGTAGAGACAACAAAATGTTGTGAGCAACTAAATGCTTTTCTAATATCGAACATAGATAAGCTGCAAATTTTGAAAGATCATTATTGGAAAGAGGTTTCAGATGATTTGTAAGTAGACTTGTAGGTCTGATTGGAGTTTGTATTTCACTTCTTTTTTCATTTGCAATAAATTTCAATTGAGTTAAAAGAGCTATAAGTAGTTGACAAGCGACACATCTGATTTCATGAGCACCATCAATCGTCAAACAACCTAACTCTCTTGCTGGCCATGATCTAAATACAAGATGGTTGATTCAACAATCAATTTCAACAACAAACTACCTGATGAAGTGAAGACAGATGCCAACAAGGACATCAACAACCATCAAAGGTGCCAATCGTTTCGAGATATTATCGTAGAAAGAAATACCACGATGTGATTGTTCGTGACGAGTTAGAAGTTCTTGGAGATAACCACTATCCGTACATAATTGAGTAGAAGATAGATGAGTAGTTGCTGATGCATATGTGAAAGATCGTGGTTGAGATTGAAGAAGATTTAGGATGGATCGGAGACAGTAAACAACTTGAGAAGTATCAAAAGGTTCCTATCAAGAAAAGATTAGAAAGATATTTGATGAAAATCAAATTCCCACCTGATAGATGAAAGAATGAGATATGATCTCTCTTCCTTTCGAAGAAATCTCCCGGATTAGATGAAGATCACTCATCATAGATGAATCTGATGTTAAAGAACCAACTCCAGATGATCCTTTGATAAAGAGTAAGATGAAGTGATGAACAATCAACCAATCACAAACCTGGGTTTGCTTCAATTGCACCTTCATCATCAAAACTGAAGAAAGAATCATTTAAAAGAAACTTCAATCACAAATTGAATGAACTCACGAATATTGAGAGGAATCTTTGAGAAGTTGTTGTAATCCTGCGTTAATACATTCATCAACAATCTTTTCAGCAGCTTCAAATAACTCGACATCTTCATAACTCGACCGAGTCAAGTCACTGACCAGGTTCCTACCATGACATGGTCACAATTGCTACCACCTCTGATTTAGTTACCTGTAACCCATCTTGGTTCTTGAAATTTCCTTCCACAGTGTATCCGGCATCTGCTCACTGCGAATTCGAGAAGTTTGTTAAAGATGTGAGAAAAGATGTCTTTAGGAAGAAGTTACTTTTGATCTTTACTCTCAGGACTTTTCACTTTACAACTTTGATCTTTCACATAAGATTCCTGGTTAACAAAGAATGAAAGTGAAAAGAAGATATGAGAATTGATGTCTTTTACCTTATTTACTTCATCTGGAAGACTTGATGAGAGATCTACAAGACACAAATTGGAAGATTTGAGAAGATTTGGAAGTTTTCTCACCAAATAACTTCTCATTGAAAGGTGCGCTGTGTGTTGCTGGTTGTAAAAGTACTTGGAGATAAGGTTCTAGAATCCGTCCTAGGTCCTGAACATCTAGACATTGTCGTAACCACAAGTTGACCATGACAGAACTATCTACGATACCACTATGACAAATGTCTCCTAACACTGAAACATTCGACTCTTCACCGCCACCACGTGACAAGTGGTCGACAAGCGCGAAGAGGCATCTGAAGATGATCTTGAAGGAAGACATCAAGAGAGGAAGACACAAACCTGCTAAATGTCTTGATTTGAGGATTTGCTGAAGATTTGAAACTTCTACAGCTTCGAATTAAGTGCCAAAAACGACAAAATCTTTCAACAGAAGAAACACGAATCATCTAGAGACTATGACGTCACTTGCTGAAAAATGGATTTAGTGAAGAGTACTTTATCTGAAGAGAGAAGTTCTTCAAGTATCACATCTTCACACCAAAGATTTGGACATATAGAATGAGCTTGAGTTAATAAACGAACAGCACAAAGATGTGAAGATCCAAACGCGGGATTTCCTAACACCTGTAAGATCAAGATCAAGACACTCTTCCAGATGTTGATCTTCAATTACCTCCCACAAGATCCTGCTACTCTGTTGGTAGAAGTCAGTTTGGTAAGTGACCATTTTGGCGTGGTAATGCTTGAAAGTGGACAAGGTGGTCACAAAGTTGCTGGTCTTTGTGGACAGTCTGTTTTGAGGAAAGGACAGAAAGTCGATAAGAGTAGATACGGAAGTCGCGAAGATATCAAAAGTTCCGGAAGATCGAGAGACATCAAAGTATTCACAAGAACACCACAGCAAAGATCGGATCCAAGATGGAAGATCACTGAAAGTAAATGAGATGAAGATCGGAAGTAGAAGATCTTTCAAACACTCACTTGGTGGCAGAAGAGAGTTGAGAGCAGAGAGGAGGACTTCGAACAGGACTTTGTGATTTGGATCGAGATCTTTTGACAAGATCAACATCCGAAGATTTACGGATTGGAGGTGGAGTAGAACATTTGATCAGTTTCGAGGTATGATCGTGTCTTCTTGAAGTTGTAATTTGATAGACAGGAAAAGAACTGAAATCGACGATCAGTTGACAGATGACAGAGAAGACGGCTGAAATTGATGGATCGTTGATCTTTTGATCATCTGATCTGATCATCAGAAGAAGAAGAGTTAAAAAAGATGAAGAGATGAAGAAGAAGAGGAACCTGTTGAGGTAATGCTGAGTGAAAGATACAAAGAAGGTTTGAAGAAGATTGTTACAATCAAATAGATCAGCATGAGATGATGTTAACTCCTGCAAAGCTCTTGTTCTCACTTCAAAGTCCTCAGACTTCTAGATGAAGATGATTATGAAGAGATGAAGATGTAGAAGAAAGATCACCTTTTCATCTTTCAAAGTAGATTGTTGAACTGGTTGAGTATGACTGAGTAGTAGTGAGCAAGTCTCTAATGCTATCTTCATCTGTTTCCCTGGTAACTGTTTCGATCTTTCAACCAAAACGTTCAAGATTGAATGACAAACGACAGGAAGCCAAATAACCTGAACCTGTTGACAACCACGTGATATTCAACAACCAATTCAACCATGTAAACAACCATTTAAACCATGTAACCAACCAATTCAACCATGTAACCAACAATTCAACCATGTAACCAACAATTCAACCATGTAACCAACAATTCAACCATGTAACCAACCAATTCAACCATGTAACCAACAATTCAACCATGTAACCAACCAATTCAACCATGTAAACAACCATTTAAACCATGTAACCAACCAATTCAACCATGTAACCAACAATTCAACCATGTAAACAACCATTTAAACCATGTAACCAACCAATTCAACCATGTAAACAACCAATTCAACCATGTAACCAACAATTCAACCATGTAACCAACCAATTCAACCATGTAACCAACAATTCAACCATGTAACCAACCAATTCAACCATGTAACCAACCAATTCAACCATGTAAACAACCAATTCAACCATGTAAACAACCATATGTAACCAACAATTCAACCATGTAAACAACCATATGTAACCAATATTTACATTTCAACAAAATCAACTTTTGAAAGTAAATATTTCATCTTTATTTGAAATAATTTTTTTATTTTTTGTTTTCTGATTATTATCTAAATGAAATATTCAAACAACGACATCAAGAACTAATTAATAGAAGACCAATACTTGATCTTCATCTTTTAAATGAAGCAAGTCTCAAGAACTTTGGAAGATATATTAAGATGATAACTGGAATTACTTAAATGATTTCAAAACCTTCGTAAAAAATCTATCCGCTAGATGACAATCAAACTCAAATTTGACCAATCAAAATCTAGAAGACCCCCAATCACTTGAATTCAGCAACAAATTTGAAAGTTTTCAAATTTTCTCTGTTAAATACCTCTAAATTATCGTCGACTGAAATAATTTTCAATAAAGTTGTAACAAATCCACACAAATCACTCAAAGTAGGAATCATTACTTCCAAATTCACTATAGATATTTGATTATTGTGGCTTCTGGAAGTAAACTGAAGTGAGATTACTTCAACTAGAAGGATTATTTTCTACTTTCCTTTCCATCGAGCAATCAAGTTGAATTGAGAAGCTAGAAACTTCCAAACTGTACCATCTTCCAGAAAACCAAAAAAAAGCTTGATGTTTTTGATAAGTTCGTCACGAGGTGGCGTTGTTTCGTGCTGAGCAGATGATTTCAAGTTCGAATTATTCCTGAAAAAATTCAAAAAGAATTTTTTAATAATTTGTTAAAAAATTCGGAAAAATTCTTTTTAATAAAAAATTTTGAAATTTGTTTAAAACTTCAGTTGATGAAAAACAAGAAAAAAAAAATCGATAAAAATTTGAAATGAGGAAATAAGTAGTTGAAACATTAAAGTAGATTTTGTTAGAGAGGTTTTATTATTCGTTTGAAATCAAATTTATCAAATAAATATTATTTAAAAAGATTGAACTTTCACCTAGATGTAGCTGATGATGGTGGTTGGTTTGAAGTTGTTTGATTCCAACTATTTGAGATTTCAAGCGCAATTTTCAACAGTCTAAAGGAACAAGGTTCAATTCGAAGATGATGAAGATGTTTACTCACCGAAAAACATTGATAAAAACATCTTCAATGATATAAGGTCCGACTTCTGGTTTATCTAACAAACTGCTTAACACTTTCAAAGGAAATAATTGTTCTATAACCATTAAACGAGTTATCTTGTTCTAAAAAACAAAGTTTAACTGAAATATTTCAATATTTTTACAAATGATCTTATGAAGCAATCATGAATAAAACATTTGATTAAAATACAATTTCCAAATAATATTTCATAAATTTGAATACTTTGAAAGTAAAAACAAAAGAAGATGTAATTACCAAAGTTCTATAGTAGCTCTTCAAGACGTTGACTTGTTTGAAGAAAAGTTTATTAAGACTTTCAACCAAAAGTTGATGTGAATGTTTTTTAAAATATTCTCTAACTCTGGTTCGCAAAGCAATACTTGGATTTGAAACAAGCTTTGTCTGATCACAACCTTCGAAAGTATGAGATTTAGTGAACACTTGAGTAATAATCTCTTTACACAAAGGCATCATTGAGAAAATCAAATTGAAGAGTTTGTAGATCGATTTTAAACATATATTCTAACAAATAAATCTCACCTAACAGCCAAGTGTAAAGTCTTCTGTTAAGAGACATGTCTCTTCTCAAAACACAAGTCAGAGATGCCACTAAAAGAACTGAGTATTTGTCTTTTGCTACTGTATTAGCAGAAAACGGGAAACAAATTATTAAAAAATCTAGAACAGCTCGTTGAACAAGAATATTTGAGTCTTGTATGGCATCAGATAATGCTAAGATCTGTTTGAAAGCAAAATTAGTGTTTTATGGAGGTAAAAGATTTCATCAATTATATTTTAGCTGTTTCGTTTATTATTCAAACAATTTACTATAAAATGATAATTGAATAGAACTTCACTTAAAAATAGTTTATTGTTTGAAAATGTCAATTGTTTTCAACATTTTCTATTTCATATGTAACTAAATTAGCTATTTGGTTTTTATATTCGTCAAAAAATTGTTGAAAAGTTGAAAATATTTGGCAAAAAATCAAAAGTAAGTATTTAGGAGAATATGAAAGTGAACAAATTGTTGTAATCAAACAGAAGTCTGAATATTATATTTTCTTGTTAACACCTAACTTACCACTAACTCAGAATTATCTCCCAAGATAAAACTTTGATATGCAGTTGGCTGTTTTTTGTCAAAGTTTCTGGTAACAAATTGAATTGCTGATAAACGAGCTGATGATGATGATAAAGCACAATTCCACAAGCTTGTATAAAATTCACTTTTTCCAATATTGTTACAAATCTTTGAAAAAATTGCTTCTAGTCTTTCGAAGTTTTCTGAGCCGTCTTCTAATCCTAATAAAAAATGTTGTGATGAAATTTTACAGGAAATTAGAAATGAAAAATATTCAAAAGAATCTAGAACCTCGAGTTAAATACACAAAAAGTAAGTTAGCAAAAACATCAGTTACTAAAAGTTAATAGATTTGTAAAAAGCAACTTAATGAATTTTTTGTGACATTATTTTTCATTCATCAAGTTTAATTAATTTGAAAATTTGATAAAAAGTGAAAAAGAATTGAAAAAAGTTTATTAAAAGATAAAAAATTTCAACGAAAATAATTAGTTTCAATCATAATAATTAAGTAATGTTAACTACCTGGTAACAAACCAAACATCAGTCCATTTATACAAACAGATATCGATTTATCGAGAGGTACCAAAAACTTTTCAATTAAATTAAGTAAAATTGGCCGAACTTGCATTGAAGCATTGACATAGATTGGGAAAAAACCAGTACTAGAAAATAGAAGTTCTTGTTAGTTTTGTCTTCATGCTTAAATCAATTTCAAGTTGAAAAAGTTTGTATTAATTACTATCAAATGTTAATAAAGTTATCTTTCAAAAAAGCTTTTTAAGAATTCTTCTAAATATTTTGTATCAAATCTGGAGATAAGAAGCAAATCTTAAATGATATTTTTACCTATAAATATATAAATCATTTATTAAATCATTCCTGTTCAAAATTTCAAAGATTGCTTTATACACATCCAGTGCTTTGATATGAACTCCTCCAGGAAGAGCTGGATGCATACATTGAGCAAGACGTTTTCCAACTAACACTTTTTTCGGAATAACTTTAAACTTCGAGTTTAAAGCCTAATGAAGTAATAGAATTATTAGATTTGAATAAAAAGTGAAAATATTGAAAGTTAGAAACTACCTTTTGAAGTTTACCTAAGGCTGATATCAAATCAGCCCATTCATTAGAAGTTTCAAAACTTCGAAGGGCTTTTTCAACTGAGTTTGTATATTGTTTGTACTTTGGATCATCTGCTAATGATACTTCAGTTTTGAGCATTTCTAATAAATTATTGTTTAAATATATACACAACTAAAAAACTTATCAAATCTTTAAAATAAATAATGAAATGATTGCAGAAAAAAATAATCAAATTTAGAATTAGTTTCATAATTATTCCAAAAAAGCATTTTGAATATTTATTAGTTTATATTAAAAAATGATTTATAAATGATAACTGTTAATGTAATTTGAATTTCCTTAACCATATTTAGAATATAATCTCACAGATATAATTAATAATAGATAGTTCGAACTCTATGAAAAGGAAGGTGATCTGTTTCTTTTCTATGATTTCGTGCATAATCCCATAAATAAAAGTCTAAAGTAATTGAATTAACAATTTCTAATATCTTTTCTGCAACATTTCTTTCCAGAAGAACTTTTATAACTTTATCTTTTAAAATTTCAACAGCATGTATAGAACATCCTCTAATTTCAACTTCAAATCCAGAACCATTTGTCATCACATTCAACTTATTCAGTTCACTTTTCAACTCATTTGAATAATTGAGAACTTTGAAATATTCTAAAGTTTGAGGAATCCTATAATCAGCAAACATTGTGATTTCATTAATATTTTTAAAATAACCTAAACCTCTACCTTCAAAGCACCCCCAAATATCAGCAATAATTATCTGAGCTCTTTTTAAAAAAGAATAAATGAAATTTTTAAATTGACAAATATCTTGTAAAGAAGTGAAATTTTCTCGTAAAATTTGTAATAAAATTACAACATCATTATCACATGACTTGACACAATTCATAAAAGATCCCTCAAATTTTTCAATTAAAACTTCACCAGCTTCATTAATTGCTTTAGTCCTTTCTTCAATTAATGGAATTGATCCATTCGAATCTGACCGAAAAATATGAGCCAGTTCACTCTCTGTAACTGACCTCATGTATTGAGCACTACAAAATGGAATACCCTCATCTTCAGCTCTTTTTATAGCAGCAACTAAAGACCAGTACCCTGTATAACTTTTCCCATTATATCTAACAGAAAACTTGTCTTGGCCACTATCAGGCCAAAAGCAAAAGTTTAATATATCAACAGCAAATATGAAATTTAAGGCATGTTCATCTGCAACTTTAGGATGTAGTTCATGATCCTTCCAATTTTTTAAAGAAAATTGATTCTGTATGAACTGATCTGATATTAAGACTGCAAGATTTGTTATTCCTTCAATATCAATTTTCACATGAACACTATTTTCATAAATCTTTTTTGCACTTTCTCTAGGACTAAGAGCTTTACCAACAAGATTTATATTTTTAGAAAACATTTTTCACAAATTTAACAAAACAATCTTAAAATAAAATAGATGAAAGTTATTTTAGATTAATGAAATTAAACAAAAGTTAAAAATTGTAAAATGAAATATTACTAAAAAGTAAACTAAGCATCAAAATACTTTTAAAAAATGAAAACTTTTGGACTTTTCAACAAAAATAAAAGCCTGAAACAGATTCTTCTTAAAACAGTAAACCCAAAACAAAACTTTTTATTTAAAAATTGATTACTAACTGTTGAAGCTCTTATTTCTAAATTGAAACAATAAGCTTACTTAGCAAACAACATAAACATATGTTGACAATTATAATTATTATTAAGTAGTGTTTTGCATAAATGTTCTATTTATATAATTCATTTTATAGCGTTTGCATTCATCATCAAATTTTTTACTTGATAAGCTTTTTATTATACTTAGATAACTACTAAACTTGAGTTAGAACTTATTTTTACTATTAACTTAGTACACATTATAATTTTGACATAAAATCACATACTTTTACTTCTAAACATATTACTTTTTAAAAAGTTTTCTCATTTATTTTGTAGAACTAAAAGTCAACAATATCTTTCACAAACTTTGATAAAGTTTATAAAAACTGGACAAAAGAATCTATATAAGCACTATTTACTTTTGACAAAGTTTTTTTTAATTTATTAACAGTTAAATAATAAAATTTAAAAACTTTGAAACAAATTATTATAATTCAAATTTTTAAATCAAAGTTTTTAAGCAAAACCAAAAGTAATGAAAAGTTCAAAAAATATATCCTAGCAAAATTTTAAAGACCACAAATAAATACACACTTTGCAATACACAAAAACATAACTTATTTAAATAAGATATAAAAAAAAAAGAAAATTAAGATAAATTATACAATATAATACTAAATTGGAACAAATAGCTGAACAAATAATAAAGGCTTTAATCTTAAAAATTGAAAGTTAAGTACTATAAAAGCAACAGAATGTAAACATGAAATAATTGATATACAAAAATTAAGTAATGATTTTGACATAATATTTAGTCTTGCATAAACTATTTTGGTGAAAAGAAAAAGTTGTTTATCTTTCATACTATAAGTGATTTAAACAAAATCACGTTTTCGCCCAAATGTGATATAATACAGAAATTATAATTTCATAATAATTAAAATTGTGCCAATTCATTTCTAACTTAATAATTTATCAACAAAAAATTAAAGAAATGAATTAGAGTAATTCAAGTTTTATAGACTGTACTTTATGTGCACGCAATAGGTGAACCCTGTTAAAATATGCGACTAAGTAAGTTGCTAACTTTATTTTTGCTTAAATTCAATATATCACAGTTTAAACGATTGAAATAAAGTAGCAATCGAATAAATTAAATAATTATTGAATGAAGAAGAAAGTTTATTCTTAATAGCTTATCATAAGGTAGCGAGATAAGAACTGTAATTTGTTTAACTACCAACACTGATTTGAAATCAATTTAGAACACAAAAAATCAAGAAAATACCGGAATAAGTCAATTTTCTCACAAAATTAGCATTTAGTGGTCTTTTTTTCGAGTCTTGCATTTCTGTGAGATATTTTTCATTGTCTTAGTATTCTTGAAGTTTTAAATCAAGCTAATTCGCCTTTTATCAATTTTTGTGCTCTACGTAAAATTCGAATTATAAATATTAGCAACATTTTGTAATAATATTTATCTTTAATTTTTTGAAATATTTAAAATATAACTTCATTTTTCAAAAGAAAGAAAGTTAAAACTCTTGCCAACCAAAAAGCTTCTAATTGTTGTAATAGTATTTTTCATCGCGGGGGTTTTTTGTTGATGATTTATAACGTCAAAGCTTTTCAAGCATTAGTAGTGAAACGTTGTTTATAATATGAGTTAAGTAAATTCATTTCAATGAATGAGTCTGTAGTAAACGAAATGTTTTATCTTAAAGCTTTGTAATTAAATCCAATTATATACTTTTTAAACTTTCATTTATTTTCATAAATATGATTTATCTTTATTAAAAAACATTTAATTTTTGTTTACATTTGTAATCGAGTAAACAATTATTTGCTGAATAAGAAGTTTAAAAAGTTATTCAAAAAAGTAACCTTGATTTTCATTTATTAAATGCAAGTTGTATTGATAAGATATTTCTGATAAAAAGTAATAAAAATGATAACTTGTTTATTAAAGAAATAACAATTATTTTCATGATTCAGTTTTTGAATAAAATCAGGATTTTGTTGTAAGTGTGCTTCATGGCAAAAGCTAAAATTTCTTCATTTTTCAAGAAAAAAGAAGAAACAAAATCAGATATAAATTTATGGTAAACTGTTTCTCAAGTATTAGTATTTAAACATTTACTTTTCTGTGTTTAGACATTCATAAATAACTAAAATTTTGTACAAATATTGATTTACATAATTACTATCAAAGTAAATTTTAAGATTTGAATGTTTTGTAGCTTTCAAAAGTTATTTGTCTGAATAATTGATTAACCTCAGCTTTCAGTTTTAGCAACTCAAACCTGTATAATTGGAATGCAAATAAGAAATGGCCATTTGTTTATCATCCAAATTATAATATTTACTTTTTTGGTATTGAGAAAGTCCATCCTTTTGATTCAGCTAAATGGGGAAAAGTTAATGACCTTTTGATTGGTTTGTATTTGTGACAATTTACAGATAAGATTAATTATTTCATTTGTTTTAAAATAGAAGGAGGTGTCTACGAGAAAGAAGATATTTATACTGCTAGAGAAGCAACTGAAAATGATTTGTCGATTGTTCATACATCTTCCTACTTAGACAGTTTAAAAGTAATTTTTAATTGAAGTTAAAAAGTTTTTTTAAAGAAATTTTTCACAAAACTCAAAATGATCTTCTGTTTCAGTGGAGTACTTCTGTAGCTCGTATCACGGAAGTTCCTTTAATTTCACTTCTTCCTAATTTAGTAGTTCAACGTAAAGCTCTTTATCCTCTGAGATTACAAACAGGAGGAAGCATCATGAGTGGTAAACTAGCAATAGAACATGGATGGTCAATCAATATAGGAGGTGGGTTCCATCACTGTTCAGCCACTAGAGGGGGTGGATTTTGTGTCTTTGCTGATATCTCACTTCTTATAAAAGTTAGTAAACTTGAACAATTGAAGTAATCACCATCTTTTGATAGCTTTAAAAGTTCATTTCCTTTTATTTGTTTATTAAAAACTCACTAAAGGTCAACTTTGAAAAATTTCTTCATTCTAATAAATTTCTGATCAAAACTTTTTCCAAATTATTTCTTTCATCTTTCGACTCGATCTCTGTAAATGTCCTTCAATATTTGCTCTTCATGAAGCTTCTTTAGTCTTCTTTGTACATTTCCAGCCACATCATGCAATTGAAACTTTAAATTGATTAATTAATCTCCTTTGTATCCTGATGTTTCAGTCGATAGTTTAATTTTATAAAATTTCATTTTTTTTCAGTTTGTTTTTCATCATTACGCATCAGTTAGAAAAGTGATGATTGTAGACCTCGATGCACATCAAGGAAATGGTCATGAACGAGACTTTATGAATGAAGATAGAGTTTTTATACTAGATATCTACAACAGAAATATCTACCCTCAAGACGGATTTGCAAAGCGAGCAATTAAACGGTGAATTTCCTTCAATTTGAAAGTTTCAATTCACTGAATCAGAAAGTCTGATCTAACTGATTTGTTACTTTCAGCAAAGTTGAACTAACTTCAAATATTGAAAGCAACAAATACCTCGAGTTAGTAAAAGTCAATCTTGAAGAATCACTGACGTTTTTCAGCCCTGATCTTGTTGTGTATAATGCTGGTACAGATATTCTTGATGGTGATTTGCTTGGGTGTATGCAAATAACTCCACAAGTACGAGAATACTTTAACTTAAATTAAACTGATAAGAAATTATTTTAGGGGGTGCAAGAAAGAGATGAGATTGTTTTTAGGGCTTGTCGAAATAGTAAAAGACCGATACCAATTGCAATGTTAACATCTGGTGGTTACCAACAAACTAACGCTAGTATTATTAGTAAATCAATTATTTCATTACAAAGAAATGGATTAATCAAACCTTTACTAAACCCAGCTTGATAACTCTTTATATGTATTTTGCTTTTTTATTAAGATTTAGAAGAACTGAAAACCGTTCTATATATTCATGAACAAGTTTTTTTCATTCAATTTTCAATCATTACATTTAAGTGAAAATTGTTTTGTTTGTAACTGCGCAATTACTTCAAGAAACTTTAAACTCACTTTTTACAAGATTCTATACCAGTGATAGAAAGTTCTTCAAACTTCAAATAAGTTAATTCATCTTAATTGAAATAGATAACAATAAAAATAAGTTTGAAATCTACAAATTATTTTATACAATCATCATTTTTTTCAATTGTATTTTTGTTTCAGCAATTTTTCTTTATACTTAAACCTTACAATATATCATCGCTATTATTCAACGTGAATAGTACTTCAAGCACTTGTTATTTTATTACTTTTTACTATTTAACAAAACGTTTAAAACTTCTGTATTATCATAATCCAAAAAGTTGTTATTATTTTTCAAGTATCATTAAATCATTTGTTTTTGAAGTGATTCATACATCGGATATGATTCAATTATCTTTTGAAATAATCTTAAAATAGTTCTTTGTTGCTCATTTAACACAAAACTGTTTGAATAGTTTTATATCGTCAATTTTCAATTCAAACTTTCTTGTTTTCTGAAAATGTATTTTTTTACGTTGAATACAAAAACCAAGAACTATTTGATAAATTTATTTTATAAAACAGAAAAACAACTTTTTTAGATCAGATAATAAATAATGAATTAAAGATATATTCAAAGAATAACTTTTAAAAATATTTTTCTGACTGAACTTAACAAAATATTGAAATTGAAAGTTTGATATAAAATGAAATAATTATTAAATCAAATTGCAAATAGTGGAAAAAATAGAAAAATTTATCTTAACTTTGAAAATATTATTTATTAGCTTATCAAAATCAGAATATTTAACATTGGTTTAAAATGAAAATATTTTACAATCAGATAATGTATAAGACACACATAATATCCGAAATAATTGAGACCTTTAAAATTTATAAAATTATTAGATCGAGTTTTTATCTGTTAATTCAGTCAAAGAATTTCAAATAAATCCAAAATATTAATCTTTTAATAATTTATAAAGAGTATCAAGAAAACTGGTTTATTGATTTACTTATTTCGGTAAAATTATTTTTACCTTAAATAACTGAAGGCAACAGACTATATGTCAGTTATTGAATTTTTACTTTAAAAAAATCGATAGAATCTATTTGTTGTATCAGAATATTTTAGCAAATATTTTGAAACTGTCATTTGTTCAACTTCTTTTTTACTTGCTTACTAGTATTGATTAAAGTAATTTGTATTAAATATTCTAGTTTTCAGTTTGGTACTTTTTTTTTAAAGTAAGATCATTTAAGTTTAGTTGATAAAAGATTACAAAAAATGAATTCATTTTAAAATTTCTAAAAATGTACTTCACATAGCTGATTGTTTGAAATCATACGATTTATAGATTTTAATAAAATCAATTTAGATTGAATGGTTAAGTAAGAAAAGTTTAGATTTAAGTTGAGTGGAAGAAACCGACTTTTTTACCAACTTAAATATTAAGATAAAAATAGCAAAAATTGTCAAACAATTTCATAAATATTTTATTGAATTTGCTCTCAGCTTGAAATAGCAACAAACTTTACAGTAATCTACTAAACAGGTTCAAACTTGAGTTGTTTCGAGGTTACTATGTCAACATGAGTATTTGAACAATATTTTAAAAGCTTTTATTTTGTTAAATGGCAGCTCAGAATATGTTCTATTTCTTTTGAGTTATTCAATTTTGTTATTTTTAGTTCAAAAGTAGTTTCAACTTTCAATTAATAAAGCTGATTACGATTTGAATTAAACATCAAATCACAATTGAAAGATGAACAAGTCGTTGAAGTCAATCAATAGAGATCATTGTAAAGTTCTAGGAGCTTCAGTATGCGCAGAATGTATTCATGATAAAGAAGAAGCAAATAATAACCAGATCACGTGAGCTTAATTAGTTTATTGAATCGAAATATCAGAAAATCTATTTCAAGGAATAATAATTTGTGGTTTTAGGTTACAAAATGAAATTGATAGAATCTGCAACGTTACAATCGCACAAGAACATCTTCTTCATCTTAATTCGCAGATGATACCAACTCATCTTGAAGAAGAAACTGTTCGTGGAGTTGTTCATCCATTAAATGATAATTATTATCAGAAATATGCTACACATCTAACTTACTTTAATCCAACTAAAGAATCGGTAATTTTCAAATTATTTCAAATTTTATAATAAATTTGTAAATATCTTCACTTTTAAAACATCTGAAGTTTTCAACTGATTTAAATCAATCTACAAAAACAGGAGTTTTAGGTTGTTGTTCTTATCGTTTCTTTCAGATGATCAGAAATAAAATCACCTTCTCGAAATCGGAAAGATTTTTACGAAAGATCAGATCAACAGAGAATCAAATTGAGAAGATGCCAAGAAGAAAGAATATTTCTGATGATATTATTCCTTCTGAAGATTTTTTTATCGATCTCGAAGATTTGTCAATGAAACTTAGACTAGGAGGACGTACATCAGATCGCATCAAACAACAGAAATATATTTCGACAATAAGAAAAACAAGTGGAAAAAAGCAGGTTGAAAATGATTGCAAAGATGTTTTAAAATGTTTGAACTTTTCTCAACAATTTTCTCCTCCAATATTGTGTAATGGTAAAGGTCGATATTTTGGAATAAAACAACCGCTAGTGGGCGTAAGAGCTAGCGATGTTCTTCGTGATGAATTATGAAGTTTGATAAAAGATAAATAAATTTTCTTCCAAAATTCGTTTTTAAATTAAAAATAATCTTAAAAGCTTTCTATATCATCTTATGAGTTTAATATATAGAGAGCTTGATATGTGGTAGCAAGACATGTCTATTGCATGCTCAAAGCTGTTTCAGTTTTGCTTTTTTATCTGCTTGCTGCAAAGCAACCCACTTCAATGATAACATCTTTTTAATACTTTCAATTCATATCTTATTTTCAATAAAATTTAAATAATTTTTCGTTTTAATTGAAAGTTTTTTAATCTGACTTATTTACTTTTATTTCAAATTTGTTTAAATCTTCATTTTGAATTCAACTTTGAAATTTAAAAATTAGAATGGACAATTATGAAAAGAAAACTTTGTGTCCTCATAAAAGATTTTGTAAAAATTTGTGTTTCCTTCGTAAGTTGAGCTGAAAACTCAGAAAAAATAAAATTGCTTTTTTTTCAATTTCTTTTATTTTATTTAAACTATTCGAAAAGTAAAATATAATTACAATGATCAAATTTTATACTAAATTGGAATATATTCACAGATGAAAAAGTTATGCTAATCTTAACCCTTTTCTTTTAGAATCACAGAATCTTTCAAAGTTAGGCATTTCACAGAATCTACAAGTTCCTTCAATACATCTTCTTAACTCAATTTTTTCAACAAAGTCCTTTCCACAACATCCGGGACTTCCATCGCGTTTCACACATTGGATTATGACTTCAGAGTAACATCTGGGAAACGGCAGACAATTTTTTATGATGGTTTTTATCTCACCGTTCACTGTATAACACGAAACTGATTCTTCAACTTCATCTCTCCTCACTAATTCACATCCAGATAGGCAAGCTCTTGTCCGTGATTTGCTACCAAGTCCACAATCGCTACTACAAGGACCAAATTCCGACCAATTATCAAATACTGGACATGTAACAGGAGCTGTACACTCTTCAACTTCTTTCAATGGAGCTCTACAATCTGCTGTTTGTGGTTCACAAGTTCTAAAACGTTCCCTGATACCAAGCCCACAAGTTGATGAACAACTCGACCACGGAAACCAACTGGATAAGGTGGGACACAGCTGGGTTTCACAAACTCTTTCTTCAACATCACTTCCATCAGCTTCTATGTTACAAGGTTGATTGTTGACTGTGATACACTGACGTTTACGAGATTGTCTCCCTTCATTACAAGTAGCTGAACAAGCAGACCAAGCACCCCATTGCGAATAATAAGAAGCAATTCCTGAATATTGCTTCAGGACTTTCGAACGAGGATAATAACAAGTAGTTATCTTACAACAATCAGTAAATCGGCCCTTCAATTTAGGAAATCCTCTGATATTTGGGACCTGGTAAGGACAGCCAAAGTTATTTGACCCAGAAAAACCGCCGCCTCCATTAATTCCAAGAACTTGTAAGATATCATTAACTCCTATGTTGCCTCCATTTGTTCCAAAACCAGGGAAACCAGTGCCAGTGCCTGTATTGGTCCCAAAACCAGGGAAACCAGTGCCACCAGTGCCTGTATTGGTCCCAAAACCAGGGAAACCAGTGCCATTGGTCCCAAAACCAGGGAAACCAGTGCCTGCCTATTGGTCCCAAAACCAGGGAAACCAGTACCACCAGTGCCTGTATTGGTCCCAAAACCAGGGAAACCAGTGCCACCAGTGCCTGGAAAACCTGTGCTGGTTCCTGGGAAGATAGAGTTACTATTTGAACCACCATTTAAGCCAAATAATCTTGCGTCTTCATCACCTTCATCATCTTCGTCTTGATTGTTCAAGTTCAAAGAAAATGGTAAAAGATTGTTGGTTCCTTGGTTATTACCTTGATTAGTAGTTGGGATGACCCCAAGACCATTAAAACTATTAGGACCAAGTAAAGATAACAAATTGAGATTATTAGAACCACTAAATAGTGATGAGAGATCACCTAATCCATCGACGTTGTTCGGCTGGCAGTTCCCAGTTTTTGATTCACCAAGTTTTTCTAAAATATTTTGAGGGCCGATGCTACCATTCATGATTCCTTGTAACAACAACAACTTGGAAAGTGTATTGAGACCCGATTGTTGGACTAGTTGATATAAAATACTGATTATCTTCGACGAGGTAATTTCTTCAGAGACGATACATCCAGACTCTAAGCATTTGTTGTAATCTTTCACAAAATCTTTTGGGTCGTTCATATTCATATCAAATAGCTGACAAATTGGTTGTCCATATCTTTCACGTTCGGGTAACGGACCAGGGTTGTCAATTGTGTCCGAGCGCACTCGAACGGAACGTGTATCAGCAGGAAGCATACAACCTAGAGGTGTAGGACATCCGTCAATATACAAACATTCTTCAGAAGTTATTCCTGTTAAATATAAAACATTCAAAATATGAGTTTGCTGCATTTTCATCTTTACCTTCCCATCCGGCCCTCTTGGGAGCAAAACCGAAGTATTCAAGAGCTGAAGCTACCGGGCAACCTGCATTGGGTTGTAAAGGGTTTTGTCGAATATAACATTTGCTGTACAATCCATTAAAAGGAGATCCATCCTTAAATGAAAGTTAAAAAAACATTAGAAATTGAATAAAGAAACTGAAATCAACAAACTGTTGCAAGATTCAATAAAAATTACAAATTTATGAAAATATTTTCAAGTAAACAAAAAATTGTCTAAGCTTACCACCATTTTTTCATTTCTAACTTTTGATAAAAAGTTTTTATTTCGAATTGCCAACTGACAGACTGGTACACCGGCCAACACTTGTTGCCCAACTAGTTGACGTAAGTTAGATAGTTCAGAATCGAAGTAGCAGCCTGGTCGACGAACACAAGCATTACGATCTAACTCGAGTGATGGCATCATTGGGTCACAGGGTATTCTGTAGAAGAAACAAACTGAAAATATATAAAATGTAAAAGTGAGTCTTTCTCACCTTAAACAATAAGGAATATCCACTGGTGGAGTTAGAGCTTCTAGTATCGAGGCAGGATTGTTGATGTTGATTTGACATCCGCTGAGGTAAGGTTGGCAACTTGGAAATACGTTCAAAGGGTCTTTAATCAAAATAGATTAGTTTGGAAGAATAATCAAATATATGATGATCACTAACTTGGATTGTTATTGTTGCTTCCGAAATTGAAGAAACGTTCTTCGAGGTTGTAGTTATTATCATCCGGTGTTGGACTTAAATATTGTTGTAATTCAGAACCTTCAATTTCTGCTTCAAACTCAATTTTGGCAGCTAAAAATCAAATCATATCTTATTATCAATTCGTAAGTGAAACAATTTCGTAAATTGTCAAAACACAACTGTAAAATTGAAACTTACGAATTTTTGAAGAACATTTATCGCCAAGCACAAAGCAAGTGTCTGTTTGTAAACATTCTAACAAATCAGTGATATATCTGCTGTCTTCATCACAAGGATTTTCTTTGCAAGGAATATAGTCGCCTGTAATTGAATCGATTAAAAAACTATTAAAATTTTGGTAGAGGCTTTTTACTTTCATCTTATATATTAGTCAAATGTAAAAATAAGAGATATTTGCTGAAATTTTGCTTTATACAACTATTAAGTTAGTAGCTTTAAATGAATTGAAAGTTAAAAAAGCATAAAATCATGAAATATATATTTAATATTTCTATCAATATAAAGTTAATAAAACCAAACCTTCTACTCCATTTGCTAATTTATCTTTCAGTAAGCACTCATCTGAAACAAATAATGATGATAAACAACAAGTAAGCTTCCGTAAATTTCTAGTTTTATATTAAAATCAACAAAAACCATCGCTTTCTATAAAATCAATTTTGTAAAAAGTAGAATAATTACTTGCTGAAAGGCAGGTTGCAGCCAAAACTAGTAAAATTGTAGAAGCTAGACGCATGATGATTATCTATAAAATAATTGATTCTTCTTTAATTACATAAAAATTATTTTAAAAACATTTAGTTAAAAATAAAAGCAAGCATTTTAACTTTTAAAGAAGTCACTGAAGATAGGCTTCTTTCTATTTCTTGCCAAATATTTTGTAGAAACTATTAGACGATTTTGAAAAAGAAAAATGTTTACCTTATCAAGTTGTCTTTCTTGAAATCGTTGAGTTGCTTGATGTATTAAAACTACTTCTTATATATGGTGCTTGATAACTAACTTTCTTCTTCTTTAAAACTTCTTGTGACGTGTTCTGCCTGAAGCGTTTCAGATATATCGAGACATTATCAGGAAGCATTTTCTGAAGTAAGACCTCTCAGATAATTTTTTGTTTCTTTGGCTTTTTCTTTTTTTGAGAATTCCAAAATTAAAAACATTTCATGAATTTAGAAAATTCCCACTTTAAGCTTTCATTCAAAACTTTCAATTAAATTTATTTTCTAAAAAAATTATTAAACTTAAATTTTACTATTATATATTAAAATTGACAAAAAACTATCAGTAACATTTACTTGTATGTTTTTAAAAAATATTTTTAGTCAGTTCAAACAATTTCCAAATGTTAAAAATATTGAAACAAAATATATCTTAAAGTTTATTTTTCAATTTAAATTGTTAACTATTCATATGTAAGTTTTTCTAGCAAATGGAAACAATTACAAATTTGTAAATAAACATTCTTTTATTTTTTTAAATTGAAATTACTGTTTTAACTTCTAAGCGATTTTACTTTTTTTATTCGAATTAATTTTAAATTGTTCAATTAACCTTCTGTTAGAACAACGAATTGAAACATTTGGCTTTAAAGTTGTGTTCTTGTAAATGAAAACAATAGCAGTCAATATGAGAAAAAATAGTTGTTTTTTGCTTACACTCATAAATAACTTTGTCTTGTGAATCGTGTATATGATTCCATTTCACTTTTTGAACAATTTTTTCACAAAAATTTCATTTCAGAAATTGTTTTATAAATATTTTAAATCAAATCTTTTAAACTTTTTAACCCTCAAATATCAAATCATTTGTTTTTTGTAGAAAAAATATTTTATCATTTTGTGTTTTTTTGTGTAACCCTCAAATTTAAAAGTAAATTTTCAAGAAAATTCAGTTTAAAAAAGCTTTATTTGCCCTTAAGATATTATATAATAAAATGACTTTTCTAAATAATGCTTAATAAAAAATATTTTTCTTAATTTCACTTATCATAATTTGAAAGAAGTTGTTAACAGTTTCATATTTCAAAGTTAGAATGAAATATTTGTAATTAAAGTATTATCAAGAAGTTTTCTCATCATTTCTACTTATTCTGAAAACTTAAACCTTTTTAAAGATATGATTTTATTTTGCAAAAATTGTATAAATTTCAAGCTACAATCAAAACTGAAATCTGTACTTTCTTTTTCAACTAAAATTATCAATATTTCAGCCAATTTCTAATTTCTTCTAATCAAAAGAATCATTTTATTTTGCAAAGTTTTCAATCTAATAAATTATTTAAAAATTTCATTAAAACTAGTGTGTTGTAGTTAAGCACTTATGTAAAATATATGTTTGTTATTAAATAAACATTTTGTAGGTTGTTTATACAAGCAAAGAATTTCATGTTTGCACAAATAGGCAACCAGTAGCAGTAGTGGGTTTTATTTCATGAGTAAAACGATAAAATAAAATTTAAAAAGTGAAAATTAAAACATGAAAAAAAAGATTCTTTCATTTGAAAACAAAGAAATTCCAAAAAATTATTATTTTTAATTTAAACCAATTGCTGGAAAACATAAATAATTAAGTTTGTATCTAATAAAAATTATAACTTAAAAAGCAAATCAAATAAAGTTGAGTTAATTATGAACCTGTAGATATTTCACTTTATTTTATAATAAAAATTAATATATAGTAAATTAAATGTTTTCATTAAACTAGAAAATTTGGTGTAAATAATTAACATATTTTACTTTTTTTGAATTCTATTTGTCAAAACGTTTTTTTTTTAATATTTTTAAGAAAATTTCGAGTTAAAACTTCTGAACGGTTTTTACTACAACCTCAGGCTATTCGGTTAACAAATACGTCATTGTTTGAGAAAGACTATTTTAGCTACTTTCAGAAAGTTTATCTAAATTTAAAAACGATTTAGACAAAAATATATTTATCTATAAAAACATATTTACAATAAATTAAAAAAAAATAAAAGTTTTCAAATTGTGAAGAAATTAAAATTTTAATTGAGACTTAAATCTCACTTTATATCTTCAAATATTTCAATTCAATCTGATAACTATTTAATTTTTATTTTAAATATTTATAATAAATAATTACAACAGAAATAATATAAAGTAAATTAATTAAAACATAGAAATCTAATCAGATATCTACAACATTTATTTTAAATTAAAAAATTTCTATTAAAGTAAAATTCAGAAACATTTGGTGCCTACAAAAATAACTTCAAATTTTCTTATCTCAGAAAGAAGCATGAAATTATGAATATTTTTTTAGCTCTGTCCAAGTTTTAATCATCAAAAATATCAACAAATTGTTTAAGATTTAATTGTTCAAAGTTTGTTTTACAAATTAAAAATATTAATGTTAACTAAACCAATAAATACTTTAAAAGGTCAAATTGAATTCAAACTTATATTTTAATTTGGATAATTTTATTTTCACAAAAATTAATCTTGCAATTTTTTTTATAAAAAATCGTAATTTGTCAAACTTATACCAAAACTTGTGGTTAGTTTCGTAACTTTCAAATATAAAAAGTAAATACAAATAAATTTAATTAAGTGATATATTTGTTGTCAAAATAACAATTAAATTTGTAAAAATGTAACCCGGTTGCTGTTTTATGTAATATGTTATTTTTCTAATTTTAAGTCTTTAAAAGTTTTATAAACTTTTTATAGATGAACTGAAGAAGCAACCACAATGCAACTATTGAATTAATTTTAAAATCATTTAGAATATCAGAATTTAAATTTGTTGTACTTATAAAAGAATACTTTCGCTTCATTTTCTTTCAAATTATTTCAAAATTATTCACTTCAATTCATTTGTGGGTACTTATACTTTTAAAAAGCTGGCATGCTAATTAAGATAAAAGATTAATGATTTTAAACAATTTATTTTGAGTTTTATAGAACATTTCAAAACTTCAAAAATTAATATGAATCTCGAAACTTTTTATAGATTAATAAAATCTTGCATTTTTTGCAAAAATAATTTTTTATTCATTTTGAAAAAATAATTTTATTATATAGGCAGAAATTCAATTATTTTTGAGAGTTAAGTTGTTTAGTCAGTGAAAATTATAAAGGAATAATTGATGTGTTTTTCTGTATTTCTTTGTAACCATAATCTTTTGAAGTATTTGATTTTTGTTTAATAAACAAAGACTACATCTAAAATGACAAGTACAGCGAGTCGACTATAAAAGTATAAATATTTACTGACAAGATAATTATGATGTTCTTATATTTATGACTTATATGTATGATACCTTTACAATAATTTATTGAATTAATTTTACACAAAACAATTAATTTCATTAAATATTTTTAAATACGCTTCTGAAGCTTACAGCTGTTGTTAAAAAGTCCTTTAATACTATATAGAGGATTTATAATCTATCCAATAAACTGATACTAGTCGTAAAAAACAATTAAGTTTTTCTTGAATATGTTAAAATACATTTTGAACATTTTTTGTATCATAGATAAGTTACAAAGTTTCAGATTGACTTCAACAATAATTAAAACAAAACATCTTTAATTTATTTTTTCAACATCTTAAAAAAATATGTTTCAATGATACTTTAATTTTGCTTACTACATATTACTGATTTAGCAATAAGTATTTAGGTTCTAACGAAGAATAGGTTGGATTTAAATGAGTTTAAAAAATTGTCGAATAAATAATGATGCTGTACAAGATATAATAGTTACAAATTATAAATATAATTTGAGAATAATCACTTGTTTTATGCAAAACTTATTAGCAACGTATTTAAAAGTTATATTTTTATAAAATCTAAGTATATATGTAGAACTATTGCTTTAAAATGTATGTAGTATTTCATGACAGTAAAAAATACGAACATAAAATGCCTTTGTAATATGAAATAGTTGACCCTAAATAAAGTATAAAAATTACTTTAATAAATACAATTAATAAATTATTTAGCTAAATTATTTAACTTCGTATAACAATTATTTTAAAATTCTTACAAAACATTTCTAGATAAATTATTAGAAACACTGTTTATCTGGAAACGTAGTCATGGCTACATGTCGCCGCTGTTGTTAGTAAATCTACAGCTAAAAATAGCATCTTAAAATAGTAAACTCTTCTGTATTTATCTACTTGTTACGAAAAAAAAGATTTAAAAACAATTTTTTGTAGTTTTTGAATGTATAATGAGTTTATAAAGTTTAATTTTCGTTTTTCTAACAAGTGAATCTATTTTAAGAATGTTTTTTACTTTTAGTTATATTAAATATTCAATAAATCCTTTTTGTTTAAAGAAAATATTTCAGTTTTAATTTATACTTTTGAAATTTATAAGATATTTAATTTGAATTTTTTAATATTGATTTTTCTTAAAGTGTTTACTTATAGTTTTTAACATTTTTATTTTTATATAGAATCATTTTTGATAATTTATTTTTAAATCCAAATAGTTTCAAATTAAAAAATAAATTTTATAACCAGATTTACTGCCTGAAAAAATTGTTATCTAAATCATAATTATTACTTGTGAACTAAAATGTATAAGCTTGATATTCCCTTGGACACTAAAGAAGCAGCAGCAATTAAAAGGCGTCAATTTCTTGAAAAAGAAAGACAGAATAGAATTTTTAATGCTAAAACAAGACTTATTGGTGTAAATATATCTATTAAATTATATACAAAAACTTATTTATTTGATTAATTGTGAAGGCTTTCAAATATTTTTGATGAAATAACTTTGTTAAAATATCAGTTAAATTAATTAATTCAAATTTCTGAAAAATATTTTAAGTTATGAAAATTTATGAATATATTTTTACTAATTAGCTCTTTTATAATCTTTTAAAATTTATAATTTTGATTTCATTATAATTATAAAGACAATGTAATGAAGATTTATTAGATTTTATAAAACTAAATATCTCTTCAGGTTGATACAGAAGCATTACAACAACAAGTTAAAGATCTTTTAACTCAGAAAGAAACTGAAAAAGTCCGTGATGAATCCTTTAGTGAGTCTTCTTGTTTTATAAAGATTTCTATAAAAAAAACTTGAATGGAATAATTGGTAATCTTATATTTTCATGTATGACTGATTTCATGAGAATACTTGATAATTAACACAAATATATTTAGTTAATTATTAACCACGACAAATAAACTTTTAGTGGCTGATATGGTTCGAAACGATAAAATAACAGTTCTTCTTCAACACCGTCAAGAAAATGACATCAAAAACATTGAAAAAAGTTTGAATGATTTTCGGGTTCGATATCAACAACCTGAAACTCGAAGAGAATTTGATCTTTCTGATCCTAACAGTAAGAAGAAGGATAAACCTGCCAGGTATACTCGACTGATAATCAACAACTTATCGATGTTTTTTATACAAATCAATAATTTTAGACTTTTACTGAACTTTTACTGAAAGTTAGCTTTCTACAGAATCTCAGATGACGACCCCAGGTGCGGTATTTCGAGTCTTCAGAAGTTTCAAGGAGAAGACTTGAGTGGGAAGAAAAGAGACTCGATTCAGAAGGAGCAGAGGAGGGAGTGGACAATCCAACAAATCAAGGAGAAAGAGGATGCTAAGGAGCAGCAAAAAGAAGCAGGCGAGTCATCAGTCGATGGTTTTATTGTAAGATAAACTTTTTTGATTCTGCAGATCGATTATATGATTTGAAACGTATCGAGTTAGATATGAGAAGCATGGAATTAGAAAATAATGAACGTCAATGTAGACGTCAGATTGAAATTGCCAACAAAAATTTCAATTTGAATCAAGTGAGTCAATTTTGAAAAGTTTTAATTCTTATTCGTCTTCTTTGATTAGTTAAGAGAACGCGAAAAGAAAGAAGCTTTAGAAAAGCTTCATGAACAGGAAGATAATTATACTGAAATCGCAAATCAAGCATTTGGAGATATTCTCACAGAAAATCCAAATATGGCCACAAGTGCTTTTGGCGTTCATAGGTTGAAGATGAATTTATGACTTGTAGAAAATATTTAATTCATTATTTCATTTGAAGAGTTATCACAGACAGATGGAAAGGAATGAATCAAGAACAAATTGATAATATTCGTCAAACTCAAGAAAAGCAACGCAAAGAAAACGAAGTGAAAATCAAAATTATCAATCACTTATTTCAAATCAATTTTAATTTATTAATTTATTTAATAATGAAATATTTATCTAGATAAACAATATGCAAATTTATTTACAACTTTTTCTTTCATTTGATAAACAGCTTTATTTTTAGCAAATGATTTAAACTTTTTGCTTCTTGTTCTTCAGCGAATAAAACAAGAAGAAGAACAAAATAACGCTGAATGGGACCGACAACGTGTCCTTGCAGCTAAAGCTGGAATTATTTTAGAGCAACGTCAAGAAAGACTTCGTGCTCAGTTACGTAAAGAGATTGATGATGCTAATAAATTTCTCAATCAAGAACAAAAAGCTCAGTAAGATCAATTTGATGTTTTAGTAAATTTTCAAACAAATTCAAACCTAGTTTTTGATAAATTGTAAATTTTCAGCTAATATTTCCTCCTTCGAACTTTTAGTTGGTTTTTATATAAACTATTTTAGATATTTTAAAACTAAAAGTGATTCTGTGAAACTTATATCTTAATAATAATCATCAATTGCTGGTTTATTTACCGACTTATGCTGAACAGACAGAAGTTTTTGGAAAAGGAAGTTTACACCAACCCTCCTACAGCTCAATATTTCATGCAGTTTAATACAACAAGTCGTTAAATGACTTTCTGATGCTTCTTTCTTAATTATTTTTATCATTTCTAGCTTTAGAATTAAAACTACTGTCATTGAAAAAGTAACCTGTAAATTTTAGTAAATGAAAATTTGAAGCAACTTTGATTTGAAATATGATTTGTGTCATTTGCTTGTATTTTAAACTGTGTTTCTTTTGTGTGTTTTCATAAAAAGTATCAATATGTGTCTTTTACTTAAATCATTCAATTTAACATCTATTTTATGTAACTGTTTAGTTCTGACTATATGAGAGATTAAAGTTATTTTTAAGTATTTTCCGCTTTATAATATTTGCAAAAAAATTTCTAAAAATGTTTTGTTTCAAGGCATATCTTAATCTCAAACTTATATAAATAAAGAAAGTCATGAAAATTTTTCAACTTTTAAGAAATGTTTATTATAATTTATTAAACACGGATAAAGCAGTAGCTACTTAACTAATTTAGAAAAGATTTATGTTACTTTAATATGTTACTATGAACACTAACATCAAAAGTATTTAAAAAAGTAATAAAATTTGCAAACAAGACATGCAACTACTAAAGTATAAACTGAAAACAGAAACAATCTTATCAAAAGTTAATATTCAAAAAGTTATATGAAAAGAACTCGTAATATAATTGAAAAGACAACTAATGAATTTTAGTGGATTCATAAACATTGTGAGCTGCTGATCAAGAAAGTCGGACGACTTAATTCTTATTTTTAGAATTATCCACAATTTAATTGACCTTCAGTTTGATGATTTCTTTTCTATTAGTCCTTCCTTCAAGTTATATCAACTCAGACGACACATATTACATCTTAATAAGCTATATCACCTAGTACGTTAATCAGAGCAATTACTTTTCTCATATCGCACAATTAGTACATGGAATCAGCTGCCATCAGACATTGTCATGTCGGAATCACTCGCATTGTTTAAGCTTCTTCAATTTAGATACTTTGGAAATCCGACGGATTAGATAAGACTTAATTCTTATTTTTTAAAATTATCCACAATTTAATTGACCTTCAGTTTGATGATTTCTTTTCTATTAGTCCTTCCCTCAAGTTATATCAGCTCAAACGACACACACTACATCTTAATAAGCCCATATCACCTGGCACATTAATCAGATTGATTTTTTTTTCATATCGCAGAATTAGTAATTGGAACCAGCTGCCATCAGACATTGTCATGTCAGAATCACTCGTGTTGTTTGTGGTATAACAGCAGAGTATTTTGCCGCTGACTCAAATGTGTTATTCGTCATTCCCTTGTGCGCCTGAGTGATTCGACAATAGACTGTACTATTGGTAGTTTCTTATCGTTGTTGTTAATCGTCTTAACAATTTGAATAAAGCTCGATATAACGAGTTATTATTAGTATACTAATACTTATAGTTACTTCATGATATATTTAACATTCCATGTAATTGTTCACTATTTAATGTTTTAAGGACTACTGAAATACCAAGTGTTGCATCTGTTACTTTCTGTATTCAGGCACCCTTCTTTGCGTTCATAGTAATAAATAAACAAGATAGGTAGCCTATAAACAAGATAGGTAACCTATAAACAAGATAGGTAGCCTATAAACAAGATAGGTAACCTATAAACAAGATAGGCAGCCTATAAACAAGATAGGTAACCTATAAACAAGATAGGTAGCCTATAAACAAGATAGGTAGCCTATAAACAAGATAGGCAACCTATAAACAAGATAGGTAACCTATAAACAAGATAGGCAGCCTATAAACAAGATAGGTAACCTATAAACAAGATAGGTAGCCTATAAACAAGATAGGTAACCTATAAACAAGATAGGCAGCCTATAAACAAAATAGGTAACCTATAAACAAGATAGGTAATCTATAAACAAGATAGGTAGCCTATAAACAAGATAGGTAACCTATAAACAAGATAGGTAACCTATAAACAAGATAGGTAACCTATAAACAAGATAGGTAACCTATAAACAAGATAGGTAACCTATAAACAAGATAGGTAGCCTATAAACAAGATAGGTAGCCTATAAACAAGATAGGTAGCCTATAAACAAGATAGGTAACCTATAAACAAGATAGGTAGCCTATAAACAAGATAGGTAGCCTATAAACAAAATAGGTAACCTATAAACAAGATAGGCAACCTATAAACAAGATAGGCAACCTATAAACAAGATAGGCAACCTATAAACAAGATATGTAACCTATAAACAAGATAGGTAACCTATAAACAAGATAGGCAACCTATAAACAAGATAGGTAACCTATAAACAAGATAGGCAGCCTATAAACAAGATAGGTAACCTATAAACAAGATAGGTAGCCTATAAACAAGATAGGCAACCTATAAACAAGATAGGCAACCTATAAACAAGATAGGCAACCTATAAACAAGATATGTAACCTATAAACAAGATAGGTAGCCTATAAACAAGATAGGTAACCTATAAACAAGATAGGCAACCTATAAACAAGATAGGTAACCTATAAACAAGATAGGTAGCCTATAAACAAGATAGGTAACCTATAAACAAGATAGGTAACTTATAAACAAGATAGGTAGCCTATAAACAAAATAGGTAACCTATAAACAAGATAGGCAACCTATAAACAAGATAGGCAACCTATAAACAAGATAGGCAACCTATAAACAAGATAGGTAACCAATAAACAAGATAGGTAGCCTATAAACAAGATAGGCAACCTATAAACAAGATAGGTAACCTATAAACAAGATAGGCAGCCTATAAACAAGATAGGTAACCTATAAACAAGATAGGTAACCTATAAACAAGATAGGCAACCTATAAACAAGATAGGTAACCTATAAACAAGATAGGTAGCCTATAAACAAGATAGGCAACCTATAAACAAGATAGGTAACCTA
>JAQGEQ010000044.1:0-18664 GCA_034620365.1 Pegea sp. RAD2-039
GGACCAACAACAAACGGACCAACAAAAAATGGACCAACAACAATTGAACTATCAGTAAATGAAACAACAACAAACGAACCAACAAGAATCAAACCAGCAACGAACGAACCAACAAAAAACGGACCAACAACAAATGGACCAGCGGCAAATCAACCAATAACAAGCAGACCAACAGCAAACGGACCAACAACAAACGAACCAACAACAAACGGACCAACAAAAAATGGACCAACAACAATTGAACTAGCAGTAAATGAAACAACAACAAACGAACCAACAAAAAACGGACCAACAACAAACGGACCAGCGGCAAATCAACCAATAACAAGCAGACCAACAACAAACGGACCAACAACAGACGGACCAGCAACAAACGGACCAACAACACACGGACAGACAACAATTGAACCAACAATAAGCGAACCAATAACAAACAAACCAACAACAAACGAACCAATAACAATCGAACCAGCAACCAACGTTATTCTTTTTTTATATTTCGAATTTTCCTGTAAATGAAATTGTTTAGATGATTGTCAAAATTTTTGCTGAATTCTTTGTTAATTTTTGAATCAATTTGATGATCTAATTTTACATCAATGAAGTTCTTTAAAAACTTACTTTAACGCCTTCTTCAACATCTTTTAATGACTTTTCAGTGTCTTCATCAAAAATTGGGTCTTTGATATTCTGTTGTGTTGTACATCTGTAAGGATTATCTCGTATGCAGTCATCTACATTCTATCAAATTCAAAATATATTCTTATGAAGGAACAACGAAATCTTACAGCTAAAGTTAAGAGTTTTCTCATCAGGTGAATATTAAAAATTCCCTTCAAAAAATAATTGAAAATTAGATCTAAATTTATTTATTAACTTTAGAATCGAATTGTCTTCTTTTAAAATTCATCATTTATCTGGTTTCCTAAAGTTTCCACTAAAAGACGTTTATTTTTTTTAAATTTGGGTTAGAAATAAATTTGTTGAAATAAAATAATTATTGATGCTAATATGAAGGCTAATAAGTTAGACACTAATATATTATGGTTACTTTTTACGATTATTTGATCTTTATGTCTAATTTGTCTGAATAAGTTTTATATAAAAGTCTTATTGTTTTATTACATTAAATCTGGGTTTAAGTGAAATTTGAATAAAAAAGAACAGACAAATATGAACATTTTCAGATAAAATATTAAATTGATCAAAAAGTTTACTTCTATCTATCAACTAAAATGAATAGATTTCAGGAAAAATAATATGAAAGCATCAAATATTTAAGTGAGAAAAAACTGATAGAAAAATTATAATTTTAGTTTTTCTTATTTGTCAAAAAATTTCAGTTTCCATCAATATTTGAAACCATAAAAAAAATTCTCAAGAACAAGTTCCAAACTTTTTAGAATATTTCAATTTTATTTTATTCAAATTCTCTACTCTTCAAAAGTAACTTTATGTTTTAGAAGATTTCTCATTTAAACAAGCTCATCTCTATTTATTTATCTTTAGATTGTAAAGATTTATAAATTTTAAAAATAAACTGAAATAAATCAAATATATGAATCTTAGAGATTTGGAAAAAGCTATTTTGAATCTTTGATTCATTGTTATTAGATTAAACAAACTTTTTTCTTTAAAATGATTTTATAGAAAAACTTTATTCAAATTTAGTGTTGAGAGTTTTTTAATTACTTTTTTTAGGTTTTTTTTAATTTGAATAAATTGGATAAACACAAATTTAAATGTTTAAGATTTAAATGCTTTCATTTTTAATCATTACTTTTACAAAGAAAGTTATTTGTCTTCTAAGTCTTCTAATAAGATTAAAATCAACTAAAATTGAGACAAAATTCATAAATATCTTTTTAAGTGAAAATCACTTTTTATGAAATTGTAAAACTCAAACTACTAAAAGTAAAGTTTATAAAAATTTCAACTAAATTTCAAAATTTCAGAATTATTTGTTTTAAACTAATTGTAATCATCTAAGAGTTTTGTTAAATGAAAAAATACTTTCGTAAAATACTTTCGTAAATAAAACACTTCACCGTTGGTTTTAGAATTCAATTTTTCCGACTTTCAATTTATATTAATTTGAATAATTTTAAATATTTTTTTAATAGTCATTTAGGATATTCTAAAACTTTTATTAATATTCCTTTGATACCTTATCAAATGTTAATTGTAAATAATAAAGTAATGAAGATTGCCGAATTGCTAGTTTGGATTATTTTCATTTTTGCTCGAACTTGGCAAGATTTTTTCGATTAAAAATCAAAATACGGAACTGTTTTGTGTTTGCTGCCAGTTCATTGATAAACTGATGAACCATAGATACAATAAGTAGAGTTTTGAAATATACTTGGTAGTTTACACTGGACTTGAAATAACAAAACTTTAAACACAACTATTTGGGGTTTTCTTATATTTATACAAAACAGAATTATAAAATAATTTTTTTTTATGAACATGTAACTAACAAAAGCTTCTATATTTAAGTTAGTAATTATGTAGTCTATATTTCTAACTTAATAGATGTTATTTGTGAGAATGTGCGTTAGCGGGAGGTACTCTCTTCAGGTACCCTTCTTAGCATTTATTGAAATAAATAAGTAAAAGTAAACGTAGTAATAAATCTGTTTGTTTTAAAAAAGATTTTTCCAATTGTTTCTTTTCAAGTTTTTTATCAAATTAAAATGTTTATGTTTAAAGAAACTTTAAAAAAATTACAAAATAGATTTTTTGAAAATACAAATTTGAATTATGAAAGCAAAATTCTGATTTATTAACTTATATATGAACTACTTTATAAAAATACAACTTTGCTTAGTAAATGTAAAAGTTATCTAGCAGTTCTGTCTACTGGTCAACAAGTTATTTTTACATTTGGTATTTGGAACTTACAAGAATGCCAAAGCTCTAATTCGAAATTATCTCAAATCAATAATTAAGTAAAATACTTAATCACCTTTTCGCTCACCTCATTGACTCTTAGATAAGATTTGTTTTGAATGCAGAATTCTTCACTTGAAGCTGGAACCTTTAAATGTTTGGAAATTATTAAATGTTGAAAATCTTTTTCAATTTCATAATTTCTATTTTTCTAATCTTTTATTCATTTAAAGTTTATATTTGGTTTTGAATTAAAGTAATTTGTTAAAACAAAATAAATATAAAGTATTAATAAAATCATTTGAAGTTTTATTAAAATATTTTTATTGCTTTAATAACAAATAATTTAAAAAAATAATTTAACGAATAATTTAAACTCATAACCTTTCTCATTCACCACTAATGCAATTTCTGACAAAAAATTTGTCGTCATTTTCAAGTCTTCTCTCACAAATACTTATAAATGTGACAATTCAGTCTGAATAAGAAACGTAAAACAACTAATAAGAGAATGATGTTGCCAGAACAATTTTAAGCGATTTACTTGCAAAAAAATACATCAAAAATTCGCGAAACCTTAAAACTTTAGCACATCTAGTGACTAATTCTATTTAAAACTGTTTCATTTTAGAAGTTTTTCTGTCCTACAGAAGGATTACGAATTTAATAGCAAATTAAAGTTTGTTTTATTATCTTTGTTTTACTAAAGAAAAATGTATTTATTTCAATAAATTCGAAGGAGAGTGCCTGAAGAGGGTACCTCCCGCTAACACACATTCTCACAAACAATTTCTTTATTCTACCATACTAAGTTTTACTTTCTAAAGATATTTTGTCAATAAACAGTAACTTTAAAGAAGTTTTCAAACTTCTAAATAGATTTTCTTCCAATTTTTCAAAATATATTAATCAATAAAGATCGATTTTTTGTCTTCATCAAAAGTTTGAAGATTTTTTTTTCACTTTTTGTGGAAACAACAAATTTCAACAATGAATAAAGTAATCATTTGATAAATATAGAGTTCTCAGCTTCCAAGGTCTTCTTGAATCTCACAGCTTTTCATAAACTTTCTATTCAATTCAAAAATTCTTTCCATACTTTCTCTTTTTTTAATTTTGTTTTTAATTATTTAGATTTTATTTATAAGATCATTTTATAAGATCAAGTTTTATTGATAAACTTTTTTAGTAGTCTAGTTGATAATATTTGTAAATATAAAAAGTTTTTTTTTTTGTCTTTTATAGTTGCTTAGAAAGATAAATTTGAAAACGTTGATTTCAAACTATTATAATCTTAATTTGAAACTAAAATCAAAAGTCTAATTTGCTTACTAACAAACTGAAAATCGACATAATTTTGTATTTTTAGAAATATTTACGATTATCAACTTCAATAGAAAGGTCAGAGATTACAACTGAAAGTTTTCTTATTACCAATCATAAGTTTGTTATTTCTATAGATTCAAAAAACAAAATTTCACAAAAAATTGATTTCAGAGTTTCAAACCTTTTTTTCACATTTGCTTTCCTCAAAATAATTTGAAGTCAAAATTATATTTTGTAGTTTTATATGAACTAATCTATTAAGTTTGGAAAAAACAAAAGTAAATCTGTTTAAACAAAAAGTAAAATCTTTAATTTCCATTTTTTGTATTTTATTAATTAGTGTACCCCAGAATAATAAACCATTCAAAGATCAACATTTGTTAAATAGATAAATCTAACTGTTCAGAAAATGCAATAGATAATTCATTATAGAATCATCATAAATTTTATTATCTTCAATGAAAAAAAAATTCCAATTTTTTTGCGCTTAAAAATAACAATTTCATCAAAACCACAAAAAATTCGAATTTGATTTAAAAAGAAATAGAAAAGTTGAGAATTTATGTTTTTACTACGACAGTGACAAGGAATATCTCAGGAAAAATTATAAAAGACTAAATAATGTTTTAAAATATGATACAGCTTTTAAATCAAAAGTTTTTTATCTAGAACAAAAATTGATTTACGTAAAAAGTTTGTTTTTCAAAACTATTTGAGTTAAAACAAAATAATTTCAGAGTTTCATCTTTTCAAATATTTCGATTTAATGTTTTGAAACATCTGAAATCCAATCCAGGTAATTTTGTACCTTAAAAATTGAAAAACTTAAAAACTGTTAAAATCATACAAATGAGAATATTACCCTCAAAATTGCGATGTCATTATCAAACGTTCTTCTATCATAACGAGGATGACTAATTACTGATTCCACTGCAACTTTAAGTTCACCAAAATCTTTTTTCGAATATAATCTGTGATTCTTTCCCAACATCACAAAACAATCTTTTTCCGGATTATTTATCCTAAAAAACTTTAATATTTTCATCTGATTCATTCAGACAATTCATTACCATTCAACGCAATGAGCAGCAGTAAGCACATTGTACGAATCAATTAAAACTGCTCCACAAAGGTGTGCTCCTATACTTTTAAATAAAGCAGCTTGCCAAGGAATCTAACCATACGTCGATGTTGTTCCTAAATATTTCAATTAAAAGTCATTAAAGATCAAATCATTTTAATTTGATTCAAAATAGAAGATTTGATTAAAACACCTCCAAAAAATCGCTGCATCAATTTGTACTTCAACTCAACTGCTGGTTGACCGCATCCTACAGAAAACTTTGCTGCAAAGATGAAGATACAAATATTATAATATAAATTTATAAATATAGATACATGCTTTTAATACTTAAAAATTCAACTTACAAAAGTTTAATTACATTTTTTTGTTTAATTTTTTGACCCATAAACTAATAAAGAAGCCTAATTAATACTTACTATTGGTTTTATCAATAAAAGAGACAACCATTCAACCATATACTCTGGCTCTCTTGTTTATATGTGTTTTGTAAAGTCTAAAGTTAGGTTATTAAGTTTTATTTACCATTGACTTAGTGTAAAATTTATAAGAAAATAACTTCTGCTAAGGAGGTATTGTCGTTTAAATAAACTATATTTGCTAATTATTGTAAAAGAGTTTTTAATATAATTTTTACAACTAACTATTTCATGTTTTATACATAGTATAAATTGTAATTGTGTAATGTAACTGTAAAAAAAACCTTATAAGGTTTTAAACTTATAATGAGAAAGTTTCACGAGCTATCAAAAGTTTACATAATTTCTACGAAAATGTTAAAACAGAAGGAAGTTTTATGATATTATATTTCACCATTTGTTCATAATAATCGGATAAAAATAATATCTTAATTTACGTAATCTTAGTAGACTAGGCTAATAACATCTAAAATATCTTTGTTTAACGATAAATATCACATAACTTATGTAAAAGCAATTTTCTTCAATCATTTTCATAGTACAACCAACATGTCAAAAAAATCTTTAAAAAATTACTTCTACAGCAAAAAGATTAATAATTTATTAAGATTATAAATAACATTTTAAACTTATTTATATACTGAAATCAAAAAATACTTCTAGATGGCAAACATGATCATTAAAAAAAAGAACTTTCTAGGCTAGCTTCAATGAGACCTTGTAACTGTTTTAAATATCTAATAGATTTTGATTCAAAAATTGTTTGAATAAATTTTATTTGCTGTAATCATTATTAATTTTTTTCTAGTTAACAATAAACTAAACGACTAAAGAATTAATTATTGAGTTTTAAACTGATGTACACCAACAATCTTTCTTTTAAATGACATATTTCATAGCAGCTTGCTAGCCTCATTACAGAAGAATCTTTTTAGACAGTTAGCATATTTTTATGAAAATTTTCTTGATTTTTATTTGTATAATCTAACGTTATTGAAATATCAGTAGTGATAATTTTAAAACAAATTTTAAGCATGGGTCCTATCGTTTAGATGACTATGGTTTTGTACAAACTCTTTGATTGATGATAATTTAATAATAAAACTTATATCACACAGGTGGCTTAGAAGTTGACACTTAAATATGAAGTTATTTAAACAAGAAGCTCAGAATTCAACCCACAAAGTCTAAACTTGTAACTTTCTTCCGCAAACCAGTTGCAAATTCCTTAAACCAATACTCCATCAATAGATTTTTATTCAATAAATGTCTTCGGTCTTACACCTTGGCATTACCCTATCTCTGACTTTAAATGGCGCAATTATGTTTTCAAAATCTTTGCAAAATCAATCAACCTTATTATAAAGAGCTTTAATTCTAAGGATCCATACTTCTTTATCAATCTTTTCAAATTGTACGTACGTCCAATTCTTGAATACAATGTTAATGCATGGATGCCATATCAAGTTAGTGATATCAAAAAAATCGAGTCTGTTCAGGCGAAATTTACCAGATTAGTATGTAGGAAACTTAATATTAAATATGATAGTTATAAACATCGCCTCAGTTTCTTAAATTTAGACACTTTGAAATTTTGACGAATTAAAACGACTAAATTTTTATTTCAGACAAATGTCAGCCAGATGTTGAAATTTGATCTTCTGCAGAATTTCAAAATCGAAATACGATGACCAACATGCTTTGTATTTGTTATGCTTTTTATAATTGCAAGAAAAAATATTTTTTAGTAACTAGTCATTGGGTAATATAACTGTTGTAACATTGAAAATGATAAAAATCAACAAGTAAGTTTGATCCGGAATAAAATTCTTTTGTTTCACAATAAAAATTCTTCTGTAATTTATTTGCTATATAATGCAGCCTCAAAATTTAAAAAATCATATTGCAATTACACCTACGGTTAGGGTTTCTTTTGTCTGAGTAGACAAGACTTTAGAATCTTAAACCGCTAATCTTAGGATTTTTGTTTAAAAATTGATTGAAGTCTTTGTTTTTCATTTAGTAATATTGGTTGAACAGTTTCTAATCAAATTGACGAATGAAGTTTTTTACTTGATTATTCTGTCTTTTTAAAAATGGTACTCATGATTTATGAAAGAAAGTTTTTTGATTGAGTTTATTCTAAATCATAAAAATTATCCTAGGTGTTTAAACAACTGTTAAGTATTGTTACAAGTATCGTTTAATTGCAAAGTGGTACAAAGAGTTATCACCGTGAAAGATTATATCACTGTTTGAACTAAAATCTTGACTGTATTGTCTTAAACACTTTCTCATGTTTCTATGAGAATAAAATTATACAATGAATTACATTAGTTTTGAAATGTTTATGTGTCTGCTTTATGTGATGTTGATTTAAAACTAACTAGTTGGTTGAATGGCTTTTTAAATAATTGGTTAAAATTTCATAAATGGGTGCGACAGAAAGAAAGTAGACCTTTTCTTTAAGTTAATTTTAGAATTTTTGTTTACTAATCTTTTCTGCTTCTTCTAATGAGTTGGCTAAATAGTTGGCTAGCCAAGAAATACCAATTTTTCTTAGTTAATGTTCAAATAGCCTGATACCAGCTAACCCTTTATAAAAAAGGAAATAACGAAATGAAAACTTAAGTTAGGTGAAATATAAGCATTTATAGAAGTAAGTCTAAAGGCTGGATATTCTATCAATGGCTCTGAATACTAATATGTAAACAAATTATATGAGTTATTCGTTTCCACAGCTTATATTAAGTATTACGGGTATATGACTTTTTTTGTTACTTCATTTGTATTTGTATATTGCAATTGTAAATCAACTAATTTAGCTCTAAACTACTTTACCATAGGTTTCTAAAAGGATTTATTTTTTGTAAAATAAAAAAAGTTAGTTTCTAATCAACTGCAATGAATTTTGAGAGAATATTTGCCGGAGTTTTCTGCTTGTTACTTTCAGCAGAGGTTAGTTGAAACGAAAGTGAGAAAAAGTTATCAAGAAATTAAACTGCTTTATTTGATAGATTGGAGAACCTGCAAACCCTTTTCAAGTAGCTGGTTTTAGTAAGTATTTTCATCCAAAAAAAGATCCTAAAGTATTAATAATAATTTTAAAACAGATTCTGGACCAAAATTTATGGGTTCATATTATATCAACGTGGTTGATCTCAATGGTCAGCTCTAGTAAGCTCTGTTCACTGACGGTAGTGTCGTATTAAACGGCACTAAATGTGGACCTAATAGTGTAAGTACATGTAAAAAATTATATGAAAAATAATAAATTGGTTGTTGCTAGAACACGACATTTATATTCATCAATTTTGTGATAAAAATTGATAGCCTACTGTAAATAATCAAAAAGAATTAAGATGTTTCATCTCAAAAATATTAACTTTTTAAAATTTTTCAGAAATATTTCGATAGTGTTTTTAGTTGTTACATGACTAAGAAATGATATTTTGCTTTATAGTTTTGTTTAGGGGGTCGTTGCTTACCTGGCATACAAGATATTATACAACAAAACAAAGTTGATGGGAATTGGGGTAGTTGGAGTACTTTGTCGGATTGTTCATCAAAATGTGGTTCTGGTGTTCAATCTAGATTTAGAAAATGTGACTCACCTGCGTAAGTAATAGCCATCAACTTTTTCTTTAGCAATTAAACCTTCATGATGATCATTCAGGCCTTTAAATGGTGGCAGTGAATGTGAAGGAAGCTCATTAGAAGCTACACCTTGCTTTATTAATTGTGATGACAGAAATGAAAATATACTGAAACCTCACTATTGTAGACAAATATGTAGTGACTTAACTTTGCTACCAGCGTATCAGACAGAGGGTTCGTTTATTTCAAACGATTCAGCTAATATAATTATAAACAAATGATTCTATTTTTTTTAGAAAATAAGGCTTGCTTAATGTTTTGTAAATTTTCTCACTGTGGAGATGCTTTTCTGCTTCCTGAATTCGTAGAAGATGGCCAACCTTGTTTTGTTGGTCAAACGTCTGGTACTTGTTATCAAGGAAAATGCTATGTAAGTAAATCTTCTTTTTAACATCTAAATATGCTATTTGCTTATCTTGTTAAGTCACGAGACTTTTAAATATTAGCATCAGTTATACTATTTCAAAAATAAGCAGGACAATATAAACTACTTTTGTCATTAGATCACCACAAAGTAACTGTACTTCGATTAGTGATAGATTTCATACTTCTTAATCAGAGGTTGAAAATTTAAATCAAATATATAAATTTACAGAATACCGTTTGTTCTCATGATGATCAATTTATAAAAAAAGATGTTTGTGGAGTTTGTGGAGGAGATGGAAGTAGTTGTACTTTTCATTCTGATGTTCACCAACTTGATGTACCTAATGATAGTCAGTTAAACGTTTTTTTCTGAAATGAAAACTAAGGATTTTTTTATGAGTAGGTAGGTTTTTGAAAGTTTTTGAAGTTCCTGCTGGGGCAAAAGGACTAGTTATCACTGAATTACCAAACTCTGCTCCAGAAGCTATTCACATAAGTAAGTCAAATAGCAAGTAACTAAATAAGTTGATTCAACAATAAATGCTTCTACCATTAAAAAAAATTGTTTTATTTAATAACGTTTCGAATATTACAAACCAATAATTTAAGAGCTTTTTATATGTAGCAATTGAGAGTTTTGAAGAAAACGAATATATAGAAACCGATACTTGTCATAATACTGGCTATGTAACAGTAGAGCACGATGGAATAGTTTATGAAATAAAAGGAAAAAGCCACAAAACTATTTCAGCTAAAGGACCTCTTCCTAATAAAGTAGTAATCGTTGTAAGTTATTGTTTAATATGATATCATTTTTCATTTTAAAATTTTAAAGTTAATCTTTCAACTTGTTTTTCAGGCCTCTCAAAATGCAGGAGGGACTTGCTTTTTGCAAATAAGTTATTATGATTAAGAATCTTTATATATTATAATTTCTCGATTGAATTTTATTTAAAATACTTCAAATAACAATGCTTTGATGAAATCTGCTTGTTATACTTTATTCTCTTCTTTTCTGTATATGATTGGTGTATAGAGACTTGCAAAATGATAAATTGTAGTTTCTACTCTTTTACGTTTGAACAAAAAGTTTGATCATTAAATACATATGATGTAAGCGTTTGATTCTTATATTTTGATGAGGAGTAGTATTTTTAGGAGATGTATTTCTTAAACCAAAGATTATTGGTTAAAAAGTAAAGTATTTAAACTTTTAATTTGAAAAACAACAAAGGCTGTAAGAATAGAAGTTTCATATCTTATTTGTAAAACCCGATTAAATCTATTTAACTTTTACTTTATCTTTTAATTCATTTACTCAGAAACCCCTTTAACTGAGTGTATTACCTAATTATTTACAACTTTACTAATACTTTATCCCAAATTATTTGTATGAAACAATTATTTTATTTTAGTTTTAAACAGTTAAGGTCGCTAAAAACCAATGGATACAGATCTCACCATAAGGAATGGGTTTAATCTTGTGATATTTAAATAATATTTAGAGTTGCTATAGATTTGTTTTGTACTTCTTATTGTATTTTTATTTGATATTAGTATGATAAGCCTAATACTTTATTAAGTTGCATTGTGTACTAGTTACCACACTCTTAAGACTGCATTTATAATTCATAGAATTGTTAACAAAAAATTAATAAGTTATAAAGTGATTACTAAAAGTTGGTAGTGGAGGTCATTGTAATATAACTAAGTATTAAAGAAAACTGTCTGTCAGCTTTAACCCAAGTTGAGTCTTTTCATTTTTTTCCTTTAAAACCATTTTCCTCTGTGATGGTAATCCTTGTTAATTTTATAAATGATTTAATTTATTTGAAATGATTAAGCAAAGTCTAGACCTAGTCAACTCTTAACTGGAGATAATATGTCACAACCAACTGCTAATCGTGACGTCATTAAAACTGCATTTACGTGTTGTTTTTTCAAAAGCTGTAAATGTATATTGGTCGTTATGTTGAATATTTTGAATATTTATATAAAAAACATTACTATTGTGACAAGGAAAAGTTAAACAAGACCCAGTTAGAAGTGCCTTGGTTATTCACAATATTTTTAGGAGACGCAAAACTTTGAACTTAAAGTCAAAGTCTATAAGTAGTTTGTCGCTGCAATCAGTGTCGTTTTGCGACGACAGTTGAGTGTAGCTGCATCAGTTTTTATACTCCATGTTATATCCATCTTGTTGACGTGAAGAACGGATTCTTGCAGCACCCACAACAGCTCGATATCCATAGCTTCTGCTTTGTTCTTTGAAAAGGTTACTCCAGTTTTGCTATTTATAGTAAAACCAACACGAACGACTACAGTTACCGGTTCATAAGTAGTTTCCTTTGGTAGAAGATTAAATATATTCATGCCAGTAAACAGCCACCGCCATGATGGTGGTCCCAGCCATATAGTTGTGCAATAAAGATGCAAGGGGCTCAATAGTGTTCTACTTTGACAAGGAGACTGTAAATTTGCTCTTCTGGAAATCTTTCTGGAGATCACTTTCATGTATGCTGCAAACTGCATGCTTCTTATAAATACCATTCAAAAACGGTAGGTAAACCGCGCTGAGACATCATCACTATGCGCGTACCAGAAAAACTTGTAAAGTTCTCAATTTAATAAATACGTCAACATCATCAACGTATCACGGCACCTAAGCAGTAAAGCAGTAAAGGGTGACACTAAATCTGTTTACGATGGCATAAAGAGTGCAACTTAACCAGCAAAACGTATCCATTACAATCTGCTACAGGAGAAATCTTGTTTTGCTTAGAGATGGACAGTTACAGAGGTGGGTTGGGTATTTTTTGCCTCCTTACTCCCAACGTGACGAAGACTACGCTAAATAGAATGGAATGTTTATCAATCATACACGATCAAGATTAGGAACAAACGAGAAAAGAAATCAGTAAAGCAATTTCTACAATGGGTTCTGGAAAAGCACCAGGTAGCGACGGTAAACTGTCTAAATTACAAAGCATCAAAAACTTATCTCCTTTCCATTCTTCACGATATTCTAATATAATAATGAAGGAAATAATTATTCCAAAAGACATGCGCAACACAAAGATCATTAAGTTCTACAAAAGCAAGATTTTTTAGTATTGTAGGCAAAGAATTCGCTCATGTTGTTTCTTTGGTAAAAATTCTAATGGTAGTATTTCTGATGCATAATGTTTAAAGGTAAACGCAAGAAATATCACCATCAATATTCTACTCTTCGCTAAAGAAGCAGCAATTTTACTCATTCAGCAAAAGAACTACAGATGATGATACACCAATTATCAGCAGCTTACAAAAACGTCAGAATAAAAATATCCCAAAGAAGATCAGAATGTCGTAATCAAGGTGTTAACTTCTCACAGTCAATCAATTTCGATGTCTATGACGTTTAGGTTGTATATAAGTAGTTTTCTATCTCAGCTCAAAAATAGCATCATCAATATGAAACTATCTAAACTTTATTTGTAATTTCTCTATAATCTAAAAATTTTCAAAATACTCCAATTTGGTAATTTTAAATTATCAACAATTTCCATCTAGGCACCTAAATCTATTTGACGTTTACCTGTGCTGTATTGTTTGATCGCAATTAAGTATAATTATTGTTTTCAAAAATTAATTTTCATAAAATAAACAGTAGCTTGTTTGTTTAGTTATATTTGGAAATTGTAGCTAATTTTGAAATATTAGAAATTTCATAGTTTAAATTAACAGTTAAATTCAAATAACAAATTTCATTTAAGAATAATGTCTGTCGATACAATTGGAAGTTCTTCTACTGAAAAATCTCGCAGATTACAACAAGGTTTAAAAATGTTTTGATCACAAATGTTTTAAAAGATTCATTTAATTTAGAATAAATATTTTTGTTTAGACTAAAATCACTGCAAAAATGATTAATAATAAAGATACTATTTAAAGGCAATAATACAGAAGTATGCTGATTAGTTTGGAATCTCTAGCAGATACTCTACCTTGCATTTCATTTAACAATAAATTGAAAACAAAGGTTTGTATTTTTATTTTTTTGAAAAATGTTTGCTTACAGAATTTTATCTTATCATATTTTACCAATTAAATGTTTCATTTATATATCAATAAACAAAGTTTATAATGATAAGAACTTTTATGATTATTTGATTATTGAGGTACAATATAGTTACTGTAAAATGACATGCTTGAAAAGTTTGAAGATCTTGGTGAAGCATGAAATCTGATGTAAAAACTTCTTCATCAATTTATCATCTTGACTTGGAAAGGTTTACAAAATCAAACTTATATTCGAAAAGATTTTTCAAGAAAGATTTTTGAGATTAAAGATTATAATGATTTGTTTGTAGTTTATGAAGATGATAATATTAGAGGCTGCTTTGACTGACAACAGCAATGTTTAGATGACCTTATTATAAACATCATTTTATAGAAAATATAGTTTAAATATTTTGTGTAACAACTTATTGCTTTTTTATTCTATCAGTAAAGACTGAAATCTAAAAATTTGAACGGTTACAGTAAAAAACCAAACTAACTGATTCATAAAAAACTCTTTCTGTGATTTAAACAAAATAATTGTTTTTTCTAAATAAAGTTTTTATCTTACATTCTAACATAGATTTAATTATTTTAAAACATAATTCATAAATAGATTTTTGTAAATAAATTATTATTTAAGTTATGAAAAGATTTTTCAGAAAATGATTTTTACTGAATGCGCAAAATATATTGAATATCTTCACCTTCTGACTTTTTGGCTTTCTTGAAATATCTTTAAATTTCTTGGAGTTTCTTGTTTCTTTCTTGAGGTGAAAGTAAGTGAAGTTCTGAGTAATAAAGTCTGCGTTTTACTTCTATCTGATTCTGTAAAATTATTTCAATAAATGTCATCTCTATCACCATCTTCACTTTTATTAAAAATAAATAAACAAATTTTAGATAATACAAGTAATTTAACTAATATCTGATGCCTGTAATTTCGAATTTTTCTATCTGATCGGTGACGTCATGATAACTTTTGTAAAAATAGATATGATAAAAATTCCAGACTGAATAAAGATACGAAAGAAATGTGATGACAGTTTGCAGGCGAGGTCGTGGGCGACCTTGTATTAAGTTAACAGTGATAAGTGAGAAAGATCTTGTTGATGTAGGAATAACTTTGGGATAAACCAGGAAACTTGTCAAGTTAGATGTTTACAGATAAAAATTAAAACTTGTTTTCGGAACAGTTTAGCAAATAACTATTTGAAATGTTGATTTGTTATTTGCTTAAATCCTTTTTAATAATAGTTCTTTGAACTAATAACTTTTTTAACTATTCAAATTGACATCACAACAAATCCAATAAATCAAACTTTTATTGATCAAATTGTTCTTTAATGCTTTCAGAACATTCTGACAACAATTTGATGAATTCCAAAATAGATAGTACTGGTTCTATTGATCATAAATACCTGTTTGTTGTGGTTATTTATAATAATAATCCAAGGTCTGTTAGCTGAACAAATATCTATTTTATATCCTTTTTAAACAAATTCTGTATATATTTGACTACTAAAAAAGATCAAAACAATAAATACTAAAACATAATTGTGTTTAATGTAGTTAATATATAAGCATAAAGTTTAAATCTAAATAACTTTGAAATTATAAATAGAACAATACTTTAAATAAAGCTTTAGAATGTCAAACAAGTTTAAACTGGTAGAAGTCAGAATCAAATATCATTTAGAAAGTTAAGAAAAAAATGTACCTCTAAATATGAAAATATAAAATATTATTCACAAAATATCTTCAAAATAGAATTAATTATTTTAAAATCATCTTAAAAACAAAGAAAATATATTGCGACAACAATTATAAAGCAAAGTTAAAATAAATTGTATTGATAAACATCACAAAACACTTTCGTTTAACGATTTATAACAAAATTAAAAGAAACTTTTTAAAGTTATTTCATAAACTTATTGAATTTTAGAAATAAATTTTGAAGCAAAATATTTTAGTAAAATTAAAGGAAAATCAGTTCTTAAACCTTTAAGTATTCAAAATCACTCATAAAAAGTTTTATTCTAAAATAGAATGTGAACTATAACAACAGTAAATAACATTGAACCCAACATTATATGACAAAAATACACATCTTTAGCTTAACCAGTGCCCCGATTTTTTCTTACATTTTAAACTTATTTCTTACACTATAAGAAAATTATAAAGTAAACAAGACATATTATTATATATGCTACAGTTAAGTAAGAAACTTTTAAAATTTTTAAAGTTCCGTTGTGAATCATTTTAACAAACTAGGTTTGCTTTAGACATAGATCCCATTTAAATGAGCTTATAGCTTATATTTTATTGAATAGTACTTACAAGTTGGGATAAAATTATTTTTAGTAAGTGATATGTATATTACTTGTGATAAATTATTCTATCTGAATAAGAAATCGATTCAAACTTGTTTGATTTGGTTACACTAAAAATCTTCATGAAAGTAAAACCTGTGGAAGATCCAAATAAAACTGACAAGACCTTACATTCCAACTGTACAGCAAAATTCTGACAAACCGACTTCATCTATTAATTTAAAAATTAACAAACAGTAATTACTTCACAAATAACATCTATTAAGTTAGAAGTATAGAAAGTAAAAGATGTAACACATGGTATTTCGATAGTCCTCAAAGCATATAACAGTGAACCATTACATAGAATGTTAATAATCTAAAAAATGAAAAAAATCACAGTTTAAAATAATGTTGGCAATATTAATACGGTTCAACTTCTGCTTGAACAACACAAGTGATTCTAACATGACAAAGTATCATGGTATCCGGTTTCAAGTACTAATTGTGAGGTATGAGAAAAAATTTGCTCTGATTAACATACCAGGTGATATGGTGATATCATCTACTGCTACTAGTCTTCTGATGAGGTCTTCAATGAAAATTAAAAAGAAAAAAGGACTCAGAACGGAACACTGAGGAACACTACTGGTGACTTTTCTAAGAGTAGATTTTGATATTTCAACACGAGTTTGTTGGGTTCTACATGATAGGTAATCTTCAATACACTGTAGGATAAAGATGTTGATTTTTAAGTTTTTCAATACAGTAACGATCTTAGCGTGTGGGACAGAATCGAACGCTTTAGCAAAATCGAGATATATGATGTCACAAGGAGTAATATTCTCATAATAGAATGTAAGCTCATTAAGAAAAGCGAGATGTGGAGTCAGTGAAGATCTCCGTTTCACAAACCCATCCTGATCTTCAGATATTAGAAGGTACTCCATCAAATTACTGGTCATATGATTGTAAATGATATGCTCTTGAGTTCTGCAGATAACTGAAGTCAGCGGAACTGGTCTGTAATTAAGTGCAATGTTTCTGGAGAACTTTTCATGAATTGGAGTAATAATAGCTTTCTTCCAATTTTGTGGAACTCTTCGTCGTCTCAGAGTCATGTTAAAAAAAGCGATAAAGGTAGTGATAAAGATGAAGTAGTTTTTCTCCAAAACAAAGCTGGGATCTAATCTGGGGTGTTGGAAACTGATGATTTGAAATAAGAAATAGCGTTAACTACCGTATCGACCGTTATGTCAAGATCTACCATCTCAGAGACATTTGTAAGAATGTAGGAGTGGGAAAGACAAGGAGTATTGCCATCATTGGTTATAAAAACACTATTACATTGATAGCTTAGCAACTCAGCTTTATTTTCTGGTTCCATCACACGCTGGTCGCTGTTATCAAGTAAGGGAGGTATTTGAGATCTCGCCTTAAGCTTGCGATTTATAAAACCAAAAAACGTTTTCTTGCAAGGTGAAGATAAAACTGCACTTTCTCTTCCCAAATAGAAATTAGAAATATATTTCTTGTAAACTATACAAAGATCTTTGTACAGAGATTTGATGGAAGGGTCTGTTTTAGTCTGTTTGTATAGGAGGTTTTTTAACTGTAAATTCCTTCAACATTTGCGCAAATGTAGTTCTTTGTTGACTCAATAAAAAGGTATCAATTTCTCAATTTATTCTTTAACAATGTTAATAACCTTCATGGAAACAGTTTGATAGAGCTTAAATTCTATCATGTTGTAATCGCATGTCGGGACAAAAAGTTAATTTTTATCAAGGGTTTTTTACGTTATCAACGTATATAATGTTCTGAGGTTTTGATGTGATAAGAAGATCCAAAGTATTATCACTAACTTGGGTCGGGAAAATAACCATCTGAGATAGGTTATTGGCAACGAAGAAGCTTACAAAGGCATGACTTAGAATGGCTGAATTAGTATTATCGCTTTCCAAGTTAAACGATTTTCCACTAAATACTAAATTCGGGTTTACCAAAATTAAAATCCCATAAAATATATAATTCAGGACACACAACACTATTCAGAACCTTCAATAAGGCCTTAACAGTAACCTCATCATTAGTTTTAGAGGGTGGTAGATGGGCACATAAAAAACGAGAAAATTTGGACTTGGAGTAATGAAAATCAAAAGCGGTAATCCCGAATTCTGGACAATTAATGGCATCGATCTGAATTCCAGAGATCTTGGGTGCAAGAGATGTTCTGTAAATTACGCAAACACCGCAGCCTCTATCCTACAGTCTATCACAACGCAAAACACAAAAAAGATTACCGTCAACCAGAAAAGAATCAGGATAAAACGGTTTCAATCAAGTTTCAGTAATAAAAGTAAATGTAAAATCTTGAGAATGCAAAAGAGCTTTTAATTGAAAAATTTTGTTAATAATCGACCGTGCGTTGAAGAACATACCTAATGTGATAGTAGAATTGTCTTTTTGACGCTTATGAGATTTGATGGTAGGCTTCTATGAATTGATATCTTGGGTATTAACAATTGTGTCCGAAGAGAGTTTGAAAAAAGAAGATGTGTGTCCAGTGA
>JAQGEQ010000308.1:0-75336 GCA_034620365.1 Pegea sp. RAD2-039
TATTATTGACTTGATGTTGTTTGTCGAGGAGTTTGTACAAGTCAAGGTGCTAGAAGCAAGTGAGTCCTCAGCACCTTTAACAACTAAACACAAGATTTGTTTGTAAGACAAGTTATTATTGACTTGGTGTTGTTGGTCGGGGAGTTTTTACAAGTCAAGGTGCTAGAAGCAAGTGAGTCCTCAGCACCTTCAACAACCAATACAAGATTTGTTTGTAAGATAAGTTATTATTGACTTGATGTTGTTTGTCGAGGAGTTTGTACAAGTCAAGGTGCTAGAAGCAAGTGAGTCCTCAGCACCTTTAACAACTAAACACAAGTTTTGTTTGTAAGACAAGTTATTATTGACTTGGTGTTGTTGGTTGAGGAGTTTTTACAAGTGAAGATGTTAGAAGCAAGTGTGTCTTAAGCACCTTCAACAACCAAATACAAGATTTGTTTGTTAGATAAGTTATTATTGACTTGATGTTGTTGGTCGAGGAGTTTTTACAAGTCAAGGTGCAAGAAGCAAGTGAGTCTTCAGCACCTTCAACAACCAAACATAAGATCTGTTTGTAAGACAAGTTATTATTGACTTGGTGTTGTTGGTCGAAGAGTTTTTAAAAATGAAGATGCAAGAAGCAAGTGAGTCTTCAACACCTTCCACCACCAAACACAAGATTTGTTTGTAAGACAAGTTATTATTGACTTGGTGTTGGTGGCCAAGGATTTTTTACAAGTCAAGCTGCTAGAAGCAACTGTGTCTTCAGCACCTTCAACCATCAAACACAAGATTTGTTTACAAGGCAAGTTATTATTGACTTGGTATTGGTGGCCAAGGATTTTAAACAAGTCAAGCTGCTTGAAGCAGGTGTGTCTTCACCACCTTCAACCACCAAACACAAGCTTTGTTTGTAAGACAAGTTATTATTGACTTAGTGTTGGTGGCCAAGGATTTTTTACAAGTCAAGCTGCTAGAAGCAAGTGTTTCTTCAGCATATTCAACCACCAAACACAAGATTTGTTTGTAAGACAAGTTATTATTGACTTGGTGTTGATGGCCAAGGATTGTTTACAAGTGAAGATGCAAGAAGCAAGTGAGTCTTCAGCACCTTCATTCACCAAACACAAGATTTGTTTGTAAGATAAGTTATTATGACTTGGTGATGTTGGTAGAGCATTTCTTAAGAGTCAAGCTGCTAAAGCAAGTGAGTCTTCATCACCTTCAACCACCAAGCACAGGATTTGTTTCTAAGACAAGTTATTATTGACTTGATATTGCTGGTCAAGGATTTTTACACTGAAGATGCTAGAAGCAAGTGAGTCTTCAGTACCTTCAACTACCAAGCACAAGATTTGTTTGTAAGACAAGTTATTGTTGACTTGGTGTTGATGGCCTAAGATTTTTTACAAGTCAAGATGCTAGAAGCAATGGAGTCTTCAGCACCTTCAACCACCAAACACAAGATTTGTTTGTAAGAGAAGTTATTATTGACTTGGTGTTGTTGGTCGAGGAGTTTTTACAAGTCAAGGTATTAGAAGCAATTGAGTCTTCAGCATCTTCAACCACCAAGCACAAGATTTGTTTGTAAGAGAAGTTATTATTGACTTGGTGTTGGTGGCCAAGGATTTTGTACAAGTCAAGCTGCTAGAAGCAGGTTAGTCTTCAGCACCGTCAACCACCAAACTTAAGATTTGTTTGTAAGACAACTTATTGTTGACTTGGTGTTGATGGCCAAGGATTTTTTACAAGTGAAGATGCTAGAAGCAAGTAAGTCTTCAGCAATTTCGACCAACAAGCACAAGATTTGTTTGTAAGAGAAGTTATTATTGACTTGGTGTTGGTGGCCAAGGATTTTTTACAATTGAAGATGTTAGAAGCAAGTAAGTCTTCAGCACCTTCATCCACCAAACACAAGATTTGTTTGTAAGACAAGTTATTATTGACTTGGTGTTGGTGGTCGAGGAGTTTTTACAAGTCAAGGTGCTAGAAGCAAGTGAGTCTTCAGCACCTTCAACCACCAAGCACAAGATTTATTTGTAAGACAAGTTATTATTGACTTGGTGTTGGTGGCCAAGGATTTTAAACAAGTCAAGCTGCTAGAAGCAAGTGAGTCTTCAGCACCTTCAACCACCAAGCACAAGATTTGTTTGTAAGACAAGTTGTTGTTGACTTGGTGTTGGTGATCAAGGATTTTTTACAAGTCAAAGTTCTAGAAACAAGTGAGTCTTCAGTACGTTCAACCACCAAACACAAGATTTATTTGTAAGATAAGTTTTTTTTGACTTATGTTGGTTGTCGAGGAGTTTGTACAAGTCAAGGTGCTAGAAGCAAGTGAGTCTTCAGCACCTTTAACAACTAAACACAAGATTTGTTTGTAAGACAAGTTATTATTGACTTGATGTTGTTTGTCGAGGAGTTTGTACAAGTCAAGCTGCTAGAAGCAAGTGAGTCCTCAGCACCTTCAACAACCAATACAAGATTTGTTTGTAAGATAAGTTATTATTGACTTGATGTTGTTTGTCGAGGAGTTTGTACAAGTCAAGGTGCTAGAAGGAAGTGAGTCCTCAGCACCTTTAACAACTAAACACAAGATTTGTTTGTAAGACAAGTTATTATTGACTTGGTGTTGTTGGTCGGGGAGTTTTTACAAGTCAAGGTGCTAGAAGCAAGTGAGTCCTCAGCACCTTCAACAACCAATACAAGATTTGTTTGTAAGATAAGTTATTATTGACTTGATGTTGTTTGTCGAGGAGTTTGTACAAGTCAAGGTGCTAGAAGCAAGTGAGTCCTCAGCACCTTTAACAACTAAACACAAGTTTTGTTTGTAAGACAAGTTATTATTGACTTGGTGTTGTTGGTTGAGGAGTTTTTACAAGTGAAGATGTTAGAAGCAAGTGAGTCTTCAGCACCTTCAACCACCAAACACAATATTTGTTTGTAAGACAAGTTATTATTGACTTGGTGTTGTTGGTTGAGAAGTTTTTACAAGTGAAGATGCTAGAAGCAGGTGTGTCTTCAGCACCTTCAACAACCAAATACAAGATTTGTTTGTAAGATTAGTTATTATTGACTTGATGTTGTTGGTCGAGGAGTTCTTACAAGTCAAGGTGCAAGAAGCAAGTGAGTCTTCAGCACCTTCAACCACCAAACACAAGATTTGTTTGTTAGATAAGTTATTATTGACTTGGTGTTGGTGGTCGAGGAGTTTTTACAAGTCAAGGTGCTAGAAGCAGGTGTGTCTTCACCACTTTCAACAACCAAATACAAGATTTGTTTGTAAGATTAGTTATTATTGACTTGATGTTGTTGGTCGAGGAGTTTTTACAAGTCAAGGTGCTAGAAGCAAGCGAGTCTTCAGCACCTTCAACCACCAAACACAAGATTTGTTTGTAAGAGAAGTTATTATTGACTTGGTGTTGGTGGTCGAGGAGTTTTTACAAGTCAAGGTGCTAGAAGCAGGTGTGTCTTCACCACTTTCAACCACCAAACACAAGATTTGTTTGTTAGATAAGTTATTATTGACTTGGTGTTGGTGGTCGAGGAGTTTTTACAAGTCAAGGTGCTAGAAGCAGGTGTGTCTTCACCACTTTCAACAACCAAATACAAGATTTGTTTGTAAGATTAGTTATTATTGACTTGATGTTGTTGGTCGAGGAGTTCTTACAAGTCAAGGTGCAAGAAGCAAGTGAGTCTTCAGCACCTTCAACCACCAAACACAATATTTGTTTGTAAGACAAGTTATTATTGACTTGGTGTTGTTGGTTGAGAAGTTTTTACAAGTGAAGATGCTAGAAGCAGGTGTGTCTTCAGCACCTTCAACAACCAAATACAAGATTTGTTTGTAAGATTAGTTATTATTGACTTGATGTTGTTGGTCGAGGAGTTTTTACAAGTCAAGGTGCTAGAAGCAAGCGAGTCTTCAGCACCTTCAACCACCAAACACAAGATTTGTTTGTAAGAGAAGTTATTATTGACTTGGTGTTGGTGGTCGAGGAGTTTTTACAAGTCAAGGTGCTAGAAGCAGGTGTGTCTTCACCACTTTCAACCACCAAACACAAGATTTGTTTGTTAGATAAGTTATTATTGACTTGGTGTTGGTGGTCGAGGAGTTTTTACAAGTCAAGGTGCTAGAAGCAAGCGAGTCTTCAGCACCTTCAACCACCAAACACAAGATTTGTTTGTAAGAGAAGTTATTATTGACTTGATGTTGGTTGTGGAGGAGTTTTCATTTCAGCTGGTTTTCTTTAAAACTTTTATACTTTATTATTTTCAAATATTATCAGCTTAAAAATCAGTTTTTTGAAAATGCAAAAACAACATAAGTTTTAGAATTTATTATTTAGAAAAATCAAGATAACTTTATTTTTATTCAGCTTTTTTTACTTAAATGCTAACTATGATTTAGGTTATGTATCCCATCTCTATAAGTGATGAAAGTATATTTCTGCTAAAATATTTCACTTACTGCCACAATCTCACTAGAAACACTAATGAGCTCACCTCAACATCCTACAGTTTGAAAAAGTGAGACTATATAGCAGAATAGCAAAGATACATTCTTTGGAAAATATTTCTTTAAATATGTCTCAAGTTTGTTTGAATTCTGTAGATTTATTTGAAGCTTATAAAAACTAAACATTTTCACATAATTCTGAATTTAGTTTTTGTAACTTAGCAAAATTTTCACAATAAGGTAATAAGCAACAAAACCAATTGGTAAAATTGTAAAAAGGAAAATTTAACAATTCAACAACCAACTTATAATTTCAAAAAAGGAAAAACTTGCACAAAAGAAACAAAAACTAAAACACAAGAATGACGTTAAGACCTTGCACTACGTTCAGTTTCAATCAAGCATTCTCTAACAAGACCACGAGCGTGTAAAATTCCACGTTTCAATCTATCACTTGCACTTCTGCTTCCTGCATAAGTTGGTTTGATGTCTTTACCCAACTCTTCAATCACAGCAAGCAAATCTGCATACTTGCTACTTTGAATGACACCATCATTACCATACATACCAACTTGACCAGATTGAATTTGATGTTGCTTTCCAGACATACTTTTCTTAATAAAACTGCTAAACAAAATGTGATTTAATCACAGTGAAAAAACTACTAATAATAATCAAAACATTTATAAAAAAGATTAAAGTTCATTTTTATAATATTCTTAAAAACAAAAATATTTATGATACTAAAGCTAAAAATATTAGATTAAATAGAAAAATATATGTGTGAATAGAGATAATTCTAAATAAAACTTAAATTTATAGAAAAACTAATCAAATATACAAAAGTTATCTTTCACTGAAACTTTTTATCAAATTAAGAAAAAGATTTTATAATCAGATATCTACATAAAGTTTTTGCAAATCACAAACAGTTTCTAAAAGTTTTGGATCTTCATTAACTTCTGAGCAATCCAACAATCTCTTAAATAAAACTTGTAAATGAAGTTTAGTGTCATCTTCAAGAAAAGCAATTTGTAAATTAAATCGCTGAGTTTTTTCCATCACATCTAAAATGTTCACCATCTTCATTGCATTTTTATTGACATTATCAGCAGAAATATCAAATATTTTTAAGATGTCATTTATTGGGCATTCTAAATGGAAACATTTCAATAGTTTATCTACTTTAATTGAAGATATATATTGAAACTTTTCAGAATTTTCTATTCTTTTCCAATTTTCTATGAATTCTAGATATGAATCTGGTGAAAAATTTAAACTTTTGCAAGATTGCTTTAATTGATCTTTTTTAAAAACTTTATTATTTTTATCATCTTTGCAAAGAAAGTTCCATTTTTGATAATTCATTCCACCAATTTTATCTTTTTTATCCAAACATTTAAGATGAGAAGCTTCAACAATATTCCGAAATTCTTCATAAGAAGCAACTTTTTGGTTTATTGCTCGAAATTTTGCATCATTTTGACACTGATAACTTGCATCTTTCTCTAAAGCTACACCTAACTCTTTTTGAAGAGATTTAAAATCAATGTCATCATCAAATTTTTTCATTATATTTATAAACTTAAAAATAATAAACCTTGACCTTTTGAAAATATAGCTTCTGGAAAATACTTAAAAATGAAAATATATTTATTTAAGATGTTTTTATAACTTAAATTGCAAAATCTACAAAAGTTGAAGGAATTAATTAAATATAAAAACGAAACAAAAAAATACAAAAATAACAGAAAAATATTCCTAATAATAAATTTACCAATAAAAATATTAGTTCTATTTATCTAATCACAAAGATTAAACTTATTCAAAAACTTTTAATAATCTTTTGATAAATATAAAAAATTATCACCAAATATTATAATGAAATAAATAAAAGTAAAATTTGTTTAATTTGTACCTAAGATCTCGGCTTTTCTGTTTGAAACAAAATAAGTTAAATAAGGTAGACAAAATGTCTTCAATAAATAAAAGCACAGAAATTATATAAAAAAAATTACTTTGTCAATTATGAAATAAACAGATAAGTTAAAGTTTAATTTTAATTTATTTTTTATAAATACAAACACCTGCTTTGGTCGAAACGGCCATCTTGAAAAGGCGATACAATTTGATGAAGTGAAGAAAGTCGGGAAGAAAGTTTAAAGCCGTGATTACCCTATTTAATCTAATTAATGTTATTATTAGTCAGCTGGTTCTATAAAAGTTGTTAAGTGAGTTATTCCTGAATATCGATGAAGATTTCAATCTTAAAATAAATCATTAAATTTAAGTTAAAAAAAACTGTTAATATTCTTAAATAGTAATTTGAGGTTGATGAAAATGCTTCAATGTTGCAATTGTTTTATGTTATGATGTAGAGACGGGTATGTATGAAGAGAGGGTTATATCACATCTAAGGAAAGTTTTTCTAGTAAACAATATTTCAATTTGAGGTTTCATTGATTAAGAGGTGGAAACATTTATTGGTAGCTAGCTTAAGTCATCTAGATTTAATAAGGGCCAAGATCGGTCATGTGGGATGTGCGCTGAGCGATGATGTTTAAAAAACAAAGCAAAACACAGTGAAATGGATTAGATTAAGATGTTTTTTTTTTAAAGATATTTCATCTTTTCTCTCTTTCAGTTGTTGCAGAGTAGAGAACGCCATTCGAAGCGATCTGTTGTAATATCTTCCCAGTTGCTATTATTGACGCTATAAGATTTCATATCGCGCTTACAGGTACCTTTGAAACAAGCACAACATGAAATGCTTGGTTTAAAAGCATTGGGGTGAAGACACATCCATGTTTTACTCGATTTTTGCCGGCAAATGGTACACAGCAGCCTTTGTCGTACTGAACTGTTGCTTTAGTGTGAAATGAGGATATTGAAGAAGCTAGATGGGCAGCCAATCTTCAAGAATATCGAGAACAGAGTCTCCCTACTGACGAGGTCAAATGCTCGATAAACGAGATTTAAACCTAAACTATCTAGTTTTGAATTAAATTTTTTCGAAAAAATTAATAAATCTAAAAACAGATTACCTGCAAATTTTTTGTTCTACTAAAATTAGTTATTTTACTGCAATTTAAGAGATATAAATTTGATAGTTTTAGTAAAAATATTTTTCTTATAAAAATTGGCCATTTTTTCTGAAGCCTAAATAATAAACGAGAAAAACCCAAAAAACCTCTCAATTTGATTTTCAGTAAAATTTTTTTGAAACTCAATTTTTAAATTCATTCGTTTTGATTAAAATAATTAATAAAAATATATATTTATTTTGATATATTTCAATATATTTGATAATTAAGCAAGTTATTTCTATAAACAATTTTCTAAACTTCTTGAGAATATTTAAAAGGTTTTATTTATAAATAAATTTTCAATAATTTGTTTTTATAATAGATTTTTATATTAAATTTTTATTTAATTGTTTTTATTTTATGTTTAATTCCAATCTTTTCAAGCTAACATTTTATTTATTTTTTCTTATATTGAGTTTTTTAATAAACATTTTTTTAAAGACATTTAATAAAATTATAACAATTGGAAAAACTTAATTATTTTTAAACTGATTTTTATTCTTTTAATTTTTTCTTTCTTATTAGTAATTAATTTATTACTTTTATTCTTTCATTAAATCACAAATAAATACTTTTAGCATTTGTATAACTTATTAGTAATTATATTAACATGTTTACTTTTTTAGTTTTTATATTATTGATGATATAGTAATAGATATTATTTACTAAAATACAGTTTATCATAATTTATATTTTTTGAATTTTATATTTTTAGGATCACCAACTTTTATCACAAATAATTCTTAATTTTTTTATCTTTCAGTTTTGTTCAGTTTTTCTCTTGGCTTTGATACATTGTTTAGAATTATGATGGTAAGTTTTTATTACAAAATAAATTGTTTAATATTTTTCTAATCTTTTATAAGAGTTACTTTATAAATTTCAATCAAAGAAAAGTAATTATAAAAAGTAAATTCTTTCAGGAAGTTCAAGAACCACAGATGAAGACGACCAGAACCTTGATACTCCGTAACTTGAAGAAGACTCATGACATGTTTGCTTCTGATCATTCACTTTACATTCCTCTTCCTGACCATATGTAAGTTATTCAGAAGTTTCATTTTTAATTTGAATTGAATTAATTTTCTGATTTTGATAAATGTGAGTTTTATTTTTGAAACATAAAAGTTTTTAAAGCAAATTAATCAAATCCAAATAAATTATTTATCAATCTAGAACAATTTAATAAAATTTATTATTTCATTTGAAAAATATGAAAATGATTACTTTACATCTGTTTAAAATTGTTATGTTTTTATGAAATATATTTATAACTTTGTGTAATTTAAATTAACTTAATTTCTTAAAATCTAACAGAGTTGCCATGAGAAAGAGAATTAAAGAAAAAGCTTTTTATGGTTCCATATCTGAAATGGCAAATGACAAAAAAAGTAATGAAGTATCTGGAAAAGGTAAAATCTAAAACCTTTTTTAAAGATATTTCTATAAAAAGATAATAAATATTTGAAATTGTAAATTAAATCTTTTAAATTATTTAATGTTGATTATCATCTGGAAATTATGAGTTTTTGATAAAAGTTTGTTCTATTTTATATTTTTACAACAGATTCTGACAATACACAAGCAAATAACAAAGACAGCAAATTGTCACTGTAAGTTCTTTCATTTCAAAATTAAAAATGTTTTTTAATCAAATTAAACTTTATATAAAGTTAGCTTTTGTTTCCTCTTTATTCAACCAACGAGACAATATTCATAAAATTATTCCAAATTTAGTATAAATCAAAAAATATTTTTTTTCAACCAACAGTGCCTTGTACAAAGGATCAGATAATAAAAACGCAGCCAGCAACAAGTCTTTAGTTCAAGTAAATGGAAAAGCAGTTTCGCGAAAAGCCCCGATTATGCCCAAACCGAAGTGGCACGCGCCCTGGAAATTATTCCGAGTGATTAGTGGTCATCTTGGTTGGGTTCGTTGTGTAGCTTTTGAACCTGGTAATGAATGGTTTGCAACTGGTTCAGGCGATCGAACTATAAAGGTTTCAAATGATTTAAAAATTTCTATTTTTCATAAAAACTTCATCTAGATCTGGGATTTAGGAAGTGGAACTCTAAAACTTTCACTAACAGGACACATTAGCACAGTTAGAGGTCTTGCGGTTAGTTCTAGAAATCCTTACCTTTTCTCTTGTGGTGAGGATAAACTGGTCAAATGCTGGGATCTTGAACACAATAAGGTTCGTTTCCATAAAGTTAAAACGCCATAAAGTTTGATGATGTGAATTATTCAGGTAATCAGACACTACCACGGTCATCTCAGTGCTTGTTATGCTATGGACTTACATCCAACTCTGGATATTCTTGCTACTTCAGGCAGAGACAGCGTAGCAAGGGTTTGTTGCTGGTTTTTTACAAGTTCTTTAAACATATAAAAGTTTTTTGATATTTAGATTTGGGATATGAGAACAAAAGCGAACATCATGACGTTGACAGGGCATACAAATACAGTTGCTGATGTAAAATGTCAATCTGCAATGCCAGAAGTGAGTCTTCAGCTCCTCTAACATCTTCTCATGATCTTTTGATGTAGGTAATCACTGCTTCTCATGATTGTCATGTCAGATTATGGGATTTAGCGGCAGGAAAGACACGATCTGTGTTAACCAATCACAAGAAGAGTGTGAGATCTTTAGCTCTACATCCAACACAGTAATTCTTTTATCTTAATTTTTTTCTTTTTTCATTTTAATGTCTTCTAGATACACTTTTGCTAGTGGAGCCCCAGATAATATAAAACAATGGAAGTTCCCGGACGGTGACTTCATGCAAAATCTCAGCGGTCACAACGCTATTGTCAATTGTCTTGCTCTCAACTCTGATGGTGTTCTTGTGTCTGGAGGTACATCAAGACCTCTTTTAAATATTTAAATCTAATTTGTGATGCTTTTATCAGCTGATAATGGAACCATTCAGTTCTGGGACTGGCGGACAGGCTACAATTTCCAACGTACAAAAGCTCCAGTACAACCTGGTTCACTTGATAGTGAAAGTGGCGTGTTTGCGATGGCTTTTGATAAAACTGAGACTCGTTTGATCACGTGTGAAGCTGATAAAACCATCAAAATTTACAAACAAGATGACGAAGCTGTAAGTTTTTATTTTCATCATTTTTTCAATTTTCTTGAAATTTCAACATTTTTCAGACTGAAGAAACTCACCCAGTTAGTTGGAAGGTAGAATTAGAAAGAAGAAAGAGATATTAAAGAAGTTTTGTAGAAAATCCAATAAATATTTTTCAATTTATGTTTGTTTGTTTGTCTGATTAGGTGATACAAATATGATTTGTAGATTAATGATAAAAAAATTTTGAGATTTCAAAAGTTGATTTTAATATCAGCTTCAATTTCATCTTTTTATTACAAATTACACGTCGACTATTTGAAGAAATTTTCAAATCACACAGAGATATTTAAAAGAATGTAAACTTTAAATAAAAGAAAAAAAGGAATTAAAAAAACTTGATTTTATTTGGAAATCATAAGTAGAAAATCAAACTATATTCAAAGAATTATCCAAAACCATTTCCAGAAACTGAAACAAGAAAATATTGATTAAGTCTCAAATCAAAACTAAGAAGCTAGCAGACTGACTTCTTCATAATTAAGGTTAATCCGTCCAGATTGGTTTGTATCTTTACGTCGAAAACTATCAGTTAATTGATGAAGAGTCACACAAACTTGAATGAAATAATCAAAATCAATAGAATTGGATGATGTCTTATCAAAAGTTCTTACAATCAACGAACAGAAGTCATGAGACCTAATAATCAAATATAAGGGGAAAAAATTGATAGAATTGAGAGGTAGACTTACAAATGATAACCAAATGTAGTTAGAGATGTATGTAGCTCATTACAATCAATACTTCCTGATTTATCTTGATCAAAACTATCAAAACATTTTCTCCATTGATGTATATACTTCCACAAATCAGAAAACTCATAAACATTGATACTTCCATCTCTAGTTGAAAGAAATAAATCAATTTACAACAGATTTATCAGTGATAGGACTTACTTGTCTCGATCAAACATCCCAATAAGCAAACGACACGTTTCTCGGTTGAATTGTTTCATGTGATTCGTGATCAGAGCCTCACGGAGTTCATGAGATGTGATCTTTCCGGATTTATCTTGATCTACATCCTTTACAAGAAGATCAAGGATTTCTGCATTTAAAGAAATTGAATTTTTACCTGAAACCATGTATATACATTTGGGTCTATTCCTGGTGGACAGCCTGGTGGACCATATCCACCTGGTGGACCATATCCACCTTGGTTGTGGCCCTTTTAAACAAAATCTTATAAATAGTTTATATTTGATTCAATTTTTTATTTAAAATAATTTTAAAACTTATAAATCTCTAAAAACCTTTTCTTAGGTTTGTAATATATTTATCATTAATTATAATATTTATATACAACTTAAACATTTTTAAATATCAAATAAATCAGTATTTATTTCAACTCACATTATATCTTTGATTGTAGGACATCAAAAGTTATTAGAAAAAAATAAAAACTGAAATAACTTAAGTTTAAATTAAATATTAAAAGTTTAAATGAATAAATTGCTAAGAGCTTTATACAATTAAAAGTTATAAAAATATTTTTTTTTCTTTTTCAGGTTTTATTTGAACTGGTTATAAAATCTAAATTTATATCAATAGTCAAAAAAAGTAAAAATTCATCTAAATTATAATCTAAATAAAAACAAAATATTATGAAATTGCTAATATAATTCATATAAAGTATAAAACGCAGATATCTACACTAATTGCTAAAAAAAATACAAAAAAATACAAACATAATCACAATAAATTAATTTTTTAATAAATTTTTAAAGTTTGTTAATAATAATAATAATTAAGTTACATAATTTAAAAAGATTATTTCATAAAAGTAAATTTTATTTTATTATTATTACAATTGCAATAATAATAATCATGTGACTAGAAATTAAAGAGGGAGTTTTTGGCGTTTTTTAAATCTTAACTAGATCAGACACAAAAGTTAACAAATATTTCAAAACTTTTAGATATTGCTCAAATAACATCTGATTATTGTTTAAAATAATTTGATCCAGATGATGTAGGAGACTGAAGAGCCTATTGCTACTAACACTTGCCTTACTAGCTTCTTTAAAAGCTTCGTCAGTTTTTCTATTTGATCATTTAATAAACATAAAACATTTGACTTTACAGGTTCACCAACTTGTCACAAATAGCTTGTATTTTCTATGATATATTTTTATATTTATAAATATTAATAGCTGATTAACTACTTATAAAACTTACTTTTCTAACAAATAAGCATTTACAAAAACTGCCTTTCCCATTAGTCCTTCCTTCAAGTTATACCAGCTCAGATGATACACATTACAGCTTAATAAGCCCATATCACCTGGTACATTAATCAGAGCAAACTTTTTCTCATACCGCAGAATTACTACATATAACCAGTTGCCATCAGACATTGTCATGTCGAAGTCGCTCGCGTTGTTCAAGCAGAAGATGAACCGTTATAATATTGCCAACATTGTCATTTCTAAACTGATTTTTTTATATTATTTATATTATTAACATTCTATGTAAGTGTTCACTATTATATGCTTTGAGGATTACTGAAATATCATGTGTTGCATCTTTTTATACTTATAACTAAATAGATGTTATTTGTGAGAATGTGTTAGTGAGAGGTGCTCTCTTCAGGCACCCTCCTTCACATTTATAAATATTTATAAATAAAATTTAAAAAAAAATTGTTTAGGGGAATACCCTAATCTGTATTATTTGGTGTCTTGAATTATACTTCAAATAATTGAATAATAATAATTGTTTATAAAAATAATAAATAAATTTTCAACTTTGTACTTTATAATCAAAGTTTTTTTCAATATCATTTATTCTTTTTTCAGTATTCAGCTATTTTTTCGTTTTAGCTAATAATGGCTTTTTGCTTTTATTGTTAACTTTGCTTCTTTGTAAAAGTGTTCATCAGTAAAAACAGAAATTTCTTTTTTGTTTATTTATTTGCTTTTCTGATAATTTTGTAATTAAGTTAAGCTTCATGAATATTTAGTTTTAATATAATGTTTATTTACATAAATATCTTAAAAGTTAAAACTATTTTAAAGATTTTTCTTCTATTTCTAATTTGAATGTGATAAAAATGAATGAAAAAATCTTTTTAAATGACGAAAAAGTCTCATTTTGTCATGGACTTTCATACACATGTTATGAAATTGGACATACTTGGACACCAAGTTGTTATCTAGCTGCCTGGCAAACTGCAAAAGACTCCTTTAAGTTCTCAATAAAAGTTTATTGTACTTTTTATGGGGTTAGTTCTCTATATGAAGTTTTGTGAAATGATTTAACATGAATATTTTTATATATTAATAATTTGTTGATATAAAATTATAAGTATATAATAAGTATATTTAAAGAAATTATAAAATGTTTTAAGGTCACTGGATTATTGAAACTTTTGAAGAAGAAGAACAGAAAAAACTTGAAAAAGTTTCTTTTGAAAGAAGTCGCGGGAGTCTTACAGTCCAGCATCTTCTTATCTTCAAATGGGACATTTTTTATGATATTCTTTTGTATTTACAGGTAAACTTCTAAACTTTTTCAACTTTCATCATCAATTTCTTCTTCTAGACACCTCTTCAAGAAGTTCTATCGATGGCATGGTGCCTTAGCTGGTTTTTCTACTGGATTCTTCAGTATAATGCTTGAAAGAAAAGCAAGGTCTTGAACATTTCTGTTATAAAATTCTATTTTCGGCTAAAGTAACTGAAATTATAATTCTTTTTAGGAGGGGACCACTAGCAACATACTGCTGTAATTTGGTGAGCTTTTTTGTTTTCAAATTTGTTTTCAATAATTTGTGATTTCTTTCAAATAATATTTCTATTTTTGAAGGCATTGGAGACAATTTATAAAATGGCAAAGACTAGAAACTATGTAAAAGGTGTAAATAATGGGGAGGTAATTTTTAAATTGAAGTTTTTTTTATAAAAAATATTATATTATTTTATTTATGATTAAGTTATTTAATAATATATATTATTAAATACCTAATTTCAGGATCATTACATTTAAAATGTTATTTTTTAATTAATTAAATATCAAGATTTTATAACTGAAAACCTTTTTTACTTTCCAAAAAGTTATTTTTTTTATTTTTGATTCAGAAATTTTAAAAAATTTCCAAAACTAAACATTTTTAACTCTTTTAAATGTAAATTGTTTAAAAACTTTTTCACTTTCATACAAATCAAGAAATTTTTTTCATTTTTATTCAACAGGTCTTTATTTTCTCAATTGCAAGCGCTGGTTTCATGACTTTATTCAGGTTTTTCAACATTTTATTTCCAAATTGATTTAACTTTAAACTGGTTTTCTTGCAGAACAAAAGACGGGTTGTCGAAGTGGCTTCAAAGTTCTCTAGAATTTATTCTAGGAAAAAATGAAAGTGAAAATGATGAAGAAGAAGAAAGAAGATCTTCAAATGAATCAACAATCCAAAAAATTGATAATTTTATCCAAGAACAGATTTCCATGTAAATATTTTTTCAAATTTCAAATTTCTATTCTTTATTTCTGAACAAATCTTAGAATTTACAAATTGAAGTAAATTTTAATCATCAACAACAAAATATAAATTTCTAAATTAAAATTAGTTTTGATGAAATATTTAAAATCAAATCCAATTTTTAAAATCCACAAAAACCACTTCTGAATTATTTTTATGAAACTTTTCAACAAAAATCACAATCTGTAGTTCAAAGTACAAAAAGTTTGTTTTCTAATCCTCTTCTAACAACAGATTATCTGAAAAATTCCTGCCTCAAAAGCACGTGACTTGCAAACACAACCAAGGATGTCTCTTTTATGTCCTGGAGGTTTGGCAACTTCAATTTGAACCTTAAAATTGAATTTTATATTTCAGGGGATCATCAAGCAATTTGTTGTTGGGTATTTCATCGAAGTCTTCATGAATATAATCCAAAGATTAAGATCAGGAAGATTAAAACCAATCTTTACAACTCCGGCTCTTGCCTTTTTTCTTTCTACTTACGTTGGATTATTTAGAGTAATCTCAAATCTAACAGCTTCAATTTTTAACTTTCAATTTTGAAGTTTTCAAACTGCTTGCTTCGTTGGGTTCTTGGAAGAGACTTACCATCTTTACTTGGAGCAATCTCAGGATTGATTGCAAGTCCAGCCTTCTTCTTCTACAAGAGCACGACTATCGCGTTATACTTTTTATGCAAATTAATTGAGGTTCAAGCTGTGAAATTTTATCAAAATTTTCCAACAATTTTTTTTAGGTGATTTGTTGTAAGTTGGTGGCAGAGAAATATATTAGTGAAGTTCCTCATTTCGATGTTTTGATGTATTCTTCAGCTCTTGCTGTTATATTATCTGCTGTAAGTCATCAACTTCATCTCAGCAACTAATCAATTTTGAATTTTAATGATTTTTCTTTCAGGCGTGGTTAGAACCTCATAACATCAGACCCGGTTATTGGAAGTTTTTGTTAGGTGTTAGTGGATACAGGTGAAACTTTTTAATCAAATTTTAATTTTCAAAGTTAATTATTAATAGTTTGTTTGATAATTACTAATCAATTAATTTCTATTCATATTTAAATGAGATTTTATTAAAAATTATTTTTAAATTTTGAAAAACTTTTATTCCAGGTTCCCTTTGATGTTTCGTAAAATTCTTTCTGAATTTCTTCCTGATCAAAACACTCTTTATATCAATTATATTCCAAATTTAAAGGAAAAATATATTCAATCCACAAAAGTTTTACAATTTGTTACTAAATTTGGTAAAATAATGTAAAAAATGACAAAATTTTAATCAAAATATATTCAAGTCATTTTTTTCTAAAATCAGTTAAGTGGTTTCTATTTATTCCTAACTTTTTTAGCTAATTTTTAAATTTAATATTTCTATGTTTTCACTTTTTCTTCAGCAATATCAATATATGAAATTTGATCTTTTACTAATTTGTGATTGGTTAGTTCAAACAGATCTTGTGATTTTTTAGGTCTCTATAGTTCTTTGATTCAATCTTTCATTATTAGAATTGATATAAATAAATTTGTTGATTATTTTTACTTTGTCATATTTAAACTATAAATAATTTAGAAACAAAAAAATATATAAAAAGTAAAGAAAAGGTGTTGGTTTGTATCTTCAACACAAATGTTGGTTTTATTTTGATGTTGGAAATCTGGAAAGCTTTTCTTGGGTACTAGGACTAAAATTAGAAAAAATAGGAACACTGTAGACATAATTAAAATATAAATTAACAGAATAAGTTGATGGTTGGAAGTAATATCATTTAATTGTCAACAAAATTACTCGAATCATTTTTCATAAAGTTGTAAGAGATTTTGATGAAGTTTTGATATCTCATTAAAAACTGTAGTCTGCTGTATGTAGTAGTAGCTGGTAAAGTTGTTGAATGATAAACCTCTGAGGTTTACAAACCTAAACAAATAATTTACATGATGAAGTCATTTAGAACCTTTTTGCTTCCATAAAAATCAGATGTAGTTGATTAGAGTTTGAAGATTTCTTAGAAATATTTGTTGGTAGCTAACTTAAGTTGTCTAGAAGATATAAGCTGGTATACTCTAAAGCAAATGAAAGGGTAATCAGAAAGAAAAGAAAAAAAAGAGTATTTTTCAAACAAAATTAATAAAGTACAAGTCCAATTCTTGAATACAATGTTAGTGTATGGATGCCATATCAAGTTGGTGATATAAAAAAATCGAGTCTGTTCAGTTAATTGAAATCGCATGACTTGCTATAAATTGCTCCAAATGAAACATCTTAATGTAGAACTTTAGAGCCACAAGCTAGTAGACTCCAAATCAGCAATCAGTTTATTACAAAGAGTTTGGCATCATCGGCTAAGAACATTGAAGTTTCAGAATCATTTAGTGGCGAAGAAGAGTCTGTAACGTAATTAAAGAGGAGAGGGCCTTTCTTTGGGGACCATAGCCAGCTAAATGATCTTTTTGAAGTTATTTCTTTATTCTTCAACACTCACCGACAAACTTACTAGTATAGAAAGACAAGCTAAGAAAGAACTTTTGTTCCTTTGTTTTAAAACCAACAGTTTTAGAATCATTCGTATTTTTTGGACGTTTTGGTAGAAATTTTGGAAAGCTTGCTGCTTACAAAGTAGTTTTGCTTTATAAGGACCTAAATTCTGAGAGTAAATTTATCGTCAAGTGTTTAAATTACCTAAAGAAAGGTCCTTAAATATTACTGTTATGTTAAAAGCTTGTTTAGGAGCTTTATAGCTGTCACCACACTCGCCTTACACCTTGAAAGTACTGAATTCGCGCGCAGGCGGAAATCTATTTCTATTCAAAACCAAAGTTGGTACCTCATAAGCAGTTTGTCGCTGTACTCAGTGTCTTTCCAGAAGCTCCTGCTTGTTGGTGTGGAGAGTGGAATCCTGCTGCATGGGCAATAACTGGATATCTATGATTTCTGCCCTGGCTTACAGTATGTCCGTTTAATAATAATAATAATTATATAATTATTATTATTTAAAAACTGACCAAAGTTAAAGAAGAAACAAATGCTAGTAATTTTATATTTAAGAATTCAGTTGGTTGCCAATTCACAAAAACTTGATACCAACTTTTTAGATTTTGTTTTAGTTTTGATTTTTCTTTTCAAAAATTATATAGTGTTTCTTTTTTCATGCTTTGCGAGAGAACTTACTAATGCTAGGCAGGCTTTACTATGTTAGAGACTTTAAGAGCTTAGGAGTTATTACTTAAAATTCAGGTTTATATATTTTCTAGTTCATAATTTTTAAACAAAAATTTTTTATTTTTATTTATTAAAGATTTAATTATCATAAAATATAACTAAATATTAAAGCTTGTAGAAGTACCTTTAATAAGGAAACCTAGGACAATCAGGTGAGGATAATTTGATTTTAAGACATAAAAATGTAATTTATGATTAATTTTGTCAAATGTGTGATATATTTGAATTGAGTAGCAGGTAGATTATTTTACCGCAAAAGTAAAAGTAACGTGATGTACAAGTTTTTCGCAAATCGTGTTTTTTTTATATGCCCAGTGTATTGTACCTTTTATATGTAATCTTTTGTTTCTTACTGTTGTTGTTAGCCACTTATTGCGACTGAATAAAGTTCTTTTAAGAGTTTATTTTTATTATATATCAGTTAAAATCTAAAATAAAGTCTTCAGAAACAAAAATATAGTCTACTGTTTAAACTGAACATTCTGAAATAAAAAGTGAAAGTTTTGACAAAGTTTTGAACTAATTATTAAAATATCAATTATATATCAAATAAATACGTATCTTGTCATTTGGAAAAATCAGAATTTTAACAGCAAACACAAAGTGTTGGTTTTTCGTTTGTATTTTAAGCGGTTAATTGTAGTCTGCTGTCCAAGGAGAGAATTGAATTTATTATTTTTTGATTTTTTACCTTATGTCCAAAGAACTGTTTACTTTGTGTCACATATGCCCAAGAAAATTAATGTACAAAATAACTTTGTTGTTAAAAAACCTTTAAATAAAAACTAAATTAGAAAAGAAAAAGTATATGACTTTTAATTAAAAAACCAGTAACTCTATTTAGAATAAAATTTTTAAAGGTTTAAGAAAAAACAGCTCGGTTACTTTTACAATTAAAGATAATTCATGACGAAATAAGATGTTATTTTAAAACCTGGTGAAAAGTGTGCTTTCTATAATTCGCTGTAATGACTAAAGCAAATTTTTTTATTGTTAAAATGATAAGTTTTGATTCTGTTGCAGTATTTTAGTAAGATAATAATAAAACTGAACTATTTTGCCATTTAAAGCTTTATAAAAATATAAAAAAAATAGAATAATAAAAACTGTTTGTTTTTTTATATGATGGTACACTGAATTGTTTAAAAGAAATTTAAATAAATTTTATAATAAACCACTTTGGGTCAAAAGTTGCTTTTTAGTATTTAGCCAATTTATTTAGTAGCGCGCGTCGTTCAACCAAAATTTCGAAATTGATTGTAGTAAAATTGATCTCTCTTGTTTTGAATAATTATTCTTTTAAAATTATTTTAATTGTTTTTATTATTAATTTTATTATTTTTACTTATCATTGGCGCCTTTTTAGATATGTAGCTATTAGCTTATGTGCTTCTAGTCTTTCCAAACAGTAATTACTTCATAAAAAGGATTTTTTTAATGAAATAATTTTAGTCCATCTTTATTTAATTATTTTTTTATATTTTTTATTTTTAAATAAAATTTGTTTACGGCAGTTGATAATCTCTTGTGTTTATATTATAAATTAATATAAAATATTTTAGTTTATCTAGTTTTAAGGTTTTATTTACCTATATACCATTACACTTTGAAAATTTAGAATAATTTTTACTAATACTTTAAAGCTGTATATATTTTGTTAACTTGTATAAATACTTTTGTGTATATTTCAGTTTTTAAATATTTTCTTTCTAATTTAATTTTATAGAAATGTATTTTATTCATACTTTTTATATATAAAAAAATAGTTGAATAAAAAGTTGATTAAAATTTTTATGAAAATTTATTTAAATAAGTTTAAACAACTTTTCTTTTTTTTCAGTTTTTAATTTTTGTTTCATTTAAAAATCTGATGATGGAGTTGAATGTTTTATTTTCAAAGTAAATAAATAATTTCATCATTTTATTAAAAATAAATTTGTAACTAACAACTTTTTTATATTTTAAATATTCAATTTTTTAGGAGACTTTTAAGGATATTGGATCCCAAATTTGGAAAACTTTTCTGTAGTCTAACAGAAAGTGACTTGACTAATAAAGACTATTTGAATAATAAGCTCATGAGTTATCTAAGAAATCTTGATTGTCAGTTTTGGGATGTGACTCCTGAACTGAAAGCATTTATGGAAAATAAAGAAACCACAAATTGTGATTATTTAAGTATTAATTATCAAATTGTTATTTAACTGAATTTGCTTTTAGTTGGTGGACTTTTTGAAATTGAATCAGAATTAGAACTGGCAAAATATCGATTTTATTTCTTGCTGAAAAAAGATCCAATCAAGGCCTTAGAGTTTGGAACTATTGCTTTAGAAAATCAATCTGTAAGTTAATTCTTTCTAATTATGATATTAAGCTATTTTTTTATAATTTGATTTAAAACTCAAATAATTTTTTATATCTAAAGATGTTAGAACAATTTAAGTGTGTTATATACAATGATTTTTTATATTTATTTCATCAGCTAAGAAATGATGATGTATTTATAAGGATGTACCTCAAAGCTTTATTTGAGCAAAGCGTGGATATCTGTGCAATGTCTGTGAAAAACGTGATGAAAAAGATAGGGATTAATCAGATGTTAAATGTAATTCTATCCTCAAATATTTAACTTTTATTAATAATCTTTCTATTTTCAGATCATAAAAAGTAAATCATTCAGTGCATCTGATAAAGTTAAAATCCTAGAGTTTATATATTCTGGAAATTTTGTGCTTCATCTAAATGAAAGGTATATAATCGAAAGATTTAATCTTTTTCTTTAATATTTTCCTTTTTGTTTCAGTATCAGAATTTTAGAAACATCTAGAAAGATGTTAGAACCAAAACAGTTCTATGGTGTTTTAGAAAACTTTCTTTTACAAGATGATAGTAAATGCACACCTTATGAAAGTCTGGTTGTTGCTCATTATATACAAGATAGAATGGTTGCTATCATCTTGAAATAAATGTTCATAAAAATAATTTTAAAAATATAATTTTAGGATGAATCAGAAAAAGTTTATGAGCTCCAGATGAAATTCACTATTTGCTCTCTTCAGAGGTTAGATCAAATCCATTTTTATTGGAAAGATAAAACAGATGGTGAAAAGCGAGCAACAACACAAGTTCTAAAGACATGTGCTAAGATGTTTGCGGGATCTTATGTAAGATTATCTTTCATCTGCTTCAACTTTACAACTTTTTATTTGCAGATTGCCTGTTTATCTTCACTTTATTTGTTTATCTTAAATCCAAACTTACCCAACTATGCAGCAGTGGTTAGATGTTGGTTGGCTCCTTTGAATAAAGCAACTGATAAAGCAATTTACATCACTGGATCCTTGCTGTAAATCCCAAATTCTTCTTCTTTCGATCATCTAAATCTGCTTTTTTCAGCGACCAGTTTTTTAACTACCATACCACTTGTTTGAAGTCATCAAATATTTTCGAGCAATTGAAGAACTACTTCCAAGTTACAGACGGATTCCTCAATTGGTTGGTTGTCAGAAACTACTGCAAAGTCATCAAAAAACTTGCAGATCCTTCAGCTTCTATGGAAAAGTTTTGGGTCCTTGAAGGAACTGTCCAATCGAAGACGAAATATTCAGATTCAGAAAGTAAGTTGAAAGTGATCTTAAAGGAAAATCTGATCCTGGATGTTCACAGATCGCCCATATGAACGTTTCCATCCAAGACTCATCGAACACTCTCTAAAACACAGAAAAGATTTGATGAAAAATGAACGCGTTTCATCGACTCGATTAACTGAACTGTTGCCAATAGCAACCACGACAACGATACCAACTGTATCTACCAACAACCAGACCACCAATTTAGACCATTTGTATGACTTTGCGCTGAAAACAGTCAATAACAGGTCTGTTTTTTTTCGAGCTATTTCTAAAAATGGTTTTAACAAATTTATCTTTTAGTAATCTTGTACCTTCGTTGATGGATATGATTAGAGGCGACGTAGAAGAAGTGGAGACTGAGGATAGAGGTAGAAAGACGACTGAAGAGTTTTTGAGACTAAATCTTTTGTTTTTGTAGAACTTTTGGATTGTGGTTACAAATGTATGATTTGTAAATCTGTAAGTTTTTCAACTTCTTCTTCATCTCTTTTTCTAATCTTCTTCTTATAGAAGTCTTTCGCTAGTGAAAGATTGGTTGCTAGGCATCTGATGCGTCATCAAAACGACGCGAAAAGTCCTGAATCTTTACAAAAGATTAAATGTCAAGATGAAAAGTGTCTACATCATTTTTTGTAAGAAAATCTTCAATCTTCAAACATCTTTTCTTCATCTTACTCTTCTTTAGAATTTGTACCGATGGATCCACATCACAGGTGATTTTCGAATGTCCTTTTTGCTCCACGAAGTTTGAAAAGGTCTTAGATTTGATAGAACATCAACACATCAACCACCAGGTGATTTAATTGATGAAATCTCATCAAATGTGTCTTTAACTCATCTCTATTTGAAGACTACTCTGAAGTCAGATGAGAAAAAAACAAAAATTGATTTTGGAAATCCTCAAGATGTAGAAAGACACGAGAAAGAGCGCGTAAAAAGTTTAATGATGAAGATTAAAGAGCAATTAGAGTATTTGGAATCGAACAATTTGATCCCAACTCGTTTACACTTCAACAAGAAAAGGTAAATAAGATATTTGTAGAAAGTCATCAACTGATTCATCATATTTCAGTAACAAAGACATTCAATTGGTTGTTTCTGCACGATTTAAAGAAACTTTACCATTTGTAACGATCTCATCAACTCTAAATGATCCTAAAACCCCGTCAAATATCAAATTCAATCTGTACAAGGGATTAACTGACATGATGCCTTTAATTACTTGGAAACATTATACAAAAGGTGACAAGTTCCAAATAGTCACGGATATTACGTCATCGGAAGTTTATAGTAACGTCAAAGCTCTTCGAAATCGCGATTTGAAATTCTTAGTTGGCAAACACTTTTGTCTTCCTCAAAATATCTCTGAATTACCAACATTTAGTGGGAGTTGTGTTTTAAGTGATATTCCACAACTTCGAGAACCTTCACTCGTTGCAATTTGTAAACAACTAATAAATCTTCCTGTCATCAATCCAAAACCATCTAACTTCGAAATCTCGTCAAGTAGAACTCCTCTAAACCAAAACATTGAATCAAACACATGTCTCGGGTCAGGGGAAACCCCATCATCAAAACAACAACCGGTTCCGGTTTATGTTGATTTTTTTGAGATGGTTACAAACATCCGGCCTCAGTTGGTTACGAAGGGTTCCTCCCCGGTCCAACCTGACTTCCCTCTTTTCTCTGATTCCTTTTGTATTTCTCAATTCCGAAAGAAGCAAGAACGCGTTGATGACGTCACGAAGCCACGTGATAAAGAGCAGCCAGTTGTTTCAAAGGTTTGAAGTCGGTTTTGTTGAATTTTCTTGAAATTCTGTTCGTAGGCGAAAGCAGTAAAGCGGAAATATACGAAACACGTGATAACCCGCGCACCAAAAATTGCTAAAAAAATACCACGCGTTCCTCTTAAGAGATCAAAGTATGTTTTTATCTTCTATGATTTGTCTTTTTGAACAAATTTTTCAGTTTGAAAAAGTCTTCCTAAAAATCCTAGAAAATCAAATCTTCAGATTTCCAACTTTTTTTTTTAATTTGAAGAAATTTTTTGAAAATTTTGAAGTAAAAAATTTTGGAAATTTTTTTGATAATTTGAAGTGTGAATAATTGAGATTTATTCTAAAAATAAATCAAATATTTGTCCACTGGACATTTGGAAAGTTACCAGGTGGTTGTTAACTGGAACCAACAGTTACTTCAACCACCTGTTTGTGATAAGTAATCACAGTAGCGTCAGTGACGTAGAAAAACGGTTTTAGCGTAAAAGCGTTTCTAATTTCATGGACTTATTTATGCCTGCTTTGAAATATTTTGACTATTCTGGCTTTTAAACATTTTGGCTTCTTCAGGTCACTTAGTCATGGTTCAGATGTTCCCGCCAAATCTTTCAAAAGTGGATCGATTAGTCTTAATCTTGTCGAAGAGGCTTGTGCATCCAGTCAAGATGTTCGTCCAATCAGATTGACGCGATCAAACGCAAAAAGTAAAAAAAAAAATTTTTTGATCATTTTTATAAAATTTGTCAAATTTCAGAAAATCGTCAAACTGAAGAAGAGAAAACGCGACAACGCGATAGCGACGAAGATGAGGAAGAAGAACCGAGTGATATAGTTGACTCTACAGATAAGAACAGTCGAATCCTGGTAACTTCGATTCTACAATCAGTAATCTTCATCTTCATCTCTTAATCTTGTAGTTGTTGCTTGAGCGAAAATACTTAAAGAAGATCGAACGCGCGAGACCGAAAGTAACTTTCATCAAGAAAGAAAGCGATGAAGAGCGCGCGAGACATCTTTACGAGTATTTGTGTGCAAAAACGGGGCAAGTATTTCTAAATTGAAGATTTTTTTGATTTTTAACTTCAAATTTTAACAGAAATCAATTAATAATCAACATCCATAGCGATCTGAAAACTGTATGTGCGCGAATAGCGTCTATTTTCAAATACGGGTAAGTCCCATCTATATCGCGTCTTTACATCATCTAATCTTTGAACTTTCAGACTTTTTTGTCCGATATGTATCCCTCCTTCAAGTAACCCTCATGACTGCCTTGTTCATGTTTTAACTTGTCACGAAGCCTCTGAGGTAAAAAATTTCATCCGCTAGAAGTCGCTAGAGGTTAATTTAAAAAAATTTTCAGGTTTGTGATTGGCTGAACGAAAGAAGACAATGTAAGCTGCGATAAATTTGCATATTCAACAACCAATCATAAAACTTGTTTTTCAGTCGATACAAGACGAAGCCGAAAGAACGCGACCATCTACGATTGTCATTATAAAAATTGTCAACAAAATTTCAGGTAAAATTCAAATAAATAAAATCTTCTTTAACAACTCTTCTTTAGATTCAGTGATGACGTCATCCGTCATATGCTCTGTGTGCACGGGAAGCTCGATATTTCGGGGCAGTTTTTATTAGACAACCGCGTCTTACTCCAGCATTTGCTAGATACAAGTGATTAGATTTATTTCACTTAAAAACAAGCATCTCGTCTTTACTGGACTTTTTTTGCCTTTTTTTTTTTTTTTTAATAAAATAAAATCTCTACAAACCGCTTGCTTGTCGAAACGCGAAAGTGCGTGGTAGGTTTAGGTTATAAGTAACTTTTTCGTAGTTAGAAATTTAAATTTATATTTGGGGATTTATCATTTGAAGATCATTTAATGGAAATAAGATCTTCTGATGAATGATATTTTTTTTGGTAGATCCCGCCCTTAAACTTGTCGTTCTACATTCTTGATAAAACCTGACGTCATCGCGTACTATCGTCGCCATGACGTCATCGCGTACTGTCGTCGCCATGACGTAACTGCGTGACTACATCACTGGATATTTTATTTTTGTTTACTTTTCTCTTTTTAATATTTAAAACGTAAACTTACAGAAATTTTTTAATTTTTTTATTTCGTCATTTTTGCATCAATCATAAAAGAAATAAAAAAACGGAATTTTAGTAAATTAGTTTTTTTCAAATATTCAATAATTTAGTGATTAGTAAATGACTAAAAAGCAAAAAGTAGAAACTCATAATTAGTCAGTTGAAAAAACTGCAGAAAAGTTAGAAAAAAAATTCTGTTTATATCAATAAAAATCTAAGAATGGAATATATTTAGTGTACAGTGTTAAGAATTAAATATTTCAATTCGTTCAACAAATCATAGAAAAATATTAATTTCCAAAAGTTTCCTTAGTAGGCGGCCCTAATCATTCAAAGTTTAAGATTTTGAAAATTGATTCTCAGAGTAGATCCTTTTACAATCCTCAGTAGAGAGGATTCCTTCTTCTTTAGGAGGTGAATTGATCTCTCTTCTAATCCTACAGAAAGGACCAATCGAAGGTTCGAATATAAAATCCCATAAAACTTTACACCAAGATGAATAATTGGGAAGGTGATTGTAAAAATCAGGGGCGATTTTCTTAACCTAAAATTAAATTTGAAGATTAACAAATTATAAAAAAAAGTTGAACAAAAAGTGTTTCAAAATGATTTTTTTTAACTTTAATTTTAGCTGCCATCATTGAAACATGATTAGAAACTCACCAGAGGTAATTTTGAACCAGGAATTGCCGGAAAATCATGATGTTCTACATGATAACCAACATTAAAAGTGATTTTGTTCAATATTCCATAATAAGAATAAGTTTCCTGGCCTTTTGTGTACATATAATGCTCCGAAATAAAATGCCCAGATATCGGATGAAGTCCTAAAGATAGAAGAGTCCCAGCCAGGAGATAGACCAAAGGTTTTGGTCCCCAATTCAACACCAGCCAAGCATCGAATACAACTTGAATAATTATATTATGAAGTTCCAACAAAGTAACAGGTTTTGGGTTTACCATCAAAGGTCTTAAAGTATAAAACAACGGATTCAAAAACAACCAAATAACTTTCAAGAAACTATTTCTAAAAAGTAACCCTTCTAATGGAGTTGGTAAATCAACATCCAGAATATCTCCTCCTAAATAACGATGATGATCAACATGGTACTTCTTAAAACCAATTGACATAGGAACTCCGATTGGTAAGTTCGCTATCATTCCAAAATATCTGTTTCTTTTCGACTTGTTGTAACCAAATGCTGTATTGTGGCTGATATCATGGATTGCTAAAGTCAATGAATGATTAATTGTGCCTCCAAGGACATAAGCCAGAAGAATAACTAACGGCCAGGCTACATCTTTGATAAAGTAGCAAGATATAATTTGAAAAGAGACCATAGCAAGGACTACAAACACAAAATGGTGGTCAACTGTAAATAGCTTCTTGATTTGAGGATATTTTTCTATAAAAAAAATAAATTTGTGATTTAAATAAACTTTTTTAGAGATTAACTTACTAAACATTTGTCTTCGTCGGTCGCCGTGAGGTTGGTCTGTATAAGTCCACTCAAAATCTGACCTTGACACCTTTGCCCCCATTTTTAAAATCAATTTATTCACGAAACTTTATTTGAAAATTCCTTTTAATAAATAAATAAAAATATAAGATATGTTTTGAGAATTAAAATTAATTGAATTAAAAAATAATAAAACTGATTAGTATCTAAATTTTCATAAAAATATAGAAATGATTAAATAAGAAACAACGAATAACTCTGAATCGAACACACCTTTCTTTTTTCTTTAATTTAATTATTAATAAACAACCTGACAACAAAAGCAAACGTTGAAGTTGGGTTTGGCTGATACAAAAGACTATTTGACGAATATGGTTTATTAAATAAAATCTTTTATGTAACTTGATTACATAACAACAAAAAAATACTTTTAAAGCTATCAAGGTTATTAAAAAAAACTTTTAAAAAGCAAGAAAAAATCTTTATTGCGATAGGAAAGTGTTTTTAAGTATGCGTTCTTACACTCAATAATTACCGTAAGTTATGTTTAAAAAAAATAAAAAAGTTAAAGAAGAAATCATTAATTTAATAATTAATTAGAAGTTATGTTAGTAAAAAGAGAAATAAAGTATCACGAAAATATCATTTTAAAAATATGTTTTTGCTGCAAAGAGCTTGTCTCTTCGTTAGGCGAACATCGACTTTAAGCAGAATCTTGTATGTAATTTGTGGATGCCATTTTCCGTCACCATCGCCATACGGCTAATGAATTTGACTATTACCAGCTAAGGTACATTTTTTGCTAACCCTAACTCTCGTACATGCCACGTAAGCAAGATTACTTCTTTCTATAGATCTGTGCAAGCTGACGCAGCAAAGTGACCCTGAGATATAGAGGTCTCAGATTGTAGATTTTTTCGTCTGATTTCACCCATAGATAGATAAAGTATCTCCATAGGTACTTGATTTAGAATTCTAGGAAAATCTAAAACCTACTAAACAAGCATAAACCTCCAAGCTAAAATAAATTCAAAAAAGTTTTTAGTCAGTTAATTTATTTATTGGATCATTTTATAAAAATGTTTAATCTAAACTGGCTTTATGCAGATAAGACATCAGAAACAAAATATAAAAATTAGATTACTTTTAAGTACATGCCTTCTAGTCAGCCCAGAATGAAACTTTTGAAAGGTTTTTTTAAACAGGGGTTATTTAAGAAATAAGTTTTTGCTACAAAAAACAAATCTCTAAAAAAGTATTTAAAAATATTTTTCTGCTTTACAAGAAGAAATCTTCACATAAAAGTTGGATAAGGTTTATTTAATATAAAATTAACTTTTATTTTTATTGTTAATTTTTAGTTTATGTTAGGGTAACTGAAATAATTTGTAAAATTAAAAATAAAAACAAGTTTTTTATGAAACAATTTTAACTTGACTTTAAAATGATTAGTTATTTTTTAAGAAAAAAATATTTTTAACTTGACATGTTGAATCAAATTGTATTTTTTGAAAACAAATTATTATTTTGATAAATTAAAATATGTAATTTCAAAATAAACTAACTGTTTATACAAAACAAGTATTTTTAAATAAAAAAAATAGTTTTTTGATAAAATAAACTTGTTATTTTACTGAAATTTTTTATTTAAATACTTTTTAAATTAGGTGAAGATTGAACATGTGTTCAAGTTTATTTCTAATTCACTCCAATCTTATCTGTTATTATTATTTATTATTGTAGCTTTGCTATAATATTTTGATCTCTGATTTTCATTTACAATCAAAAACTCTTTATATCATTTTAGTTTAGACCTTATATAATTTATTACAAAGCTATCATTTAAATGTTTTAATTTTCTTTTATTTTTTCTGTTGAAACTGAATTATTATATGAAGTTTAATGACTACTCTATATTCTACTACTTTTATATTTAAACTTTATCATTTTAGTTTTAGCTGTTGTATTTCATAAGCACTTGGTTCACTTATTAAGATTTCTCATAAGAAACTTAATTCAAAAATAAGTTAGACATGAAAATATATATATTTTTTTTAATAAAAAATATGTTCTTTTATTTAAATTGAATTTTTGAATAACTAATTTTTTTATTTAAAAAATTGCAGTAGGTACTTTTAGTAGAGAAAGTATTCATATTAGGGGGTTTTTCTACTAAGTATTCCTTGTGACTACTATTACCATTTGTTCAATTATTATAATTCCTTTAAATTTTTCAGATAAAAGATTTATTTTTAAAGAAAAAGCTTTTAATTATATCAAATTATATCGGAAAAATTTAAAGTAATTATTTTGATAAAATAAATTTGAATAATCATATATTTAAATTATTTAAAATAATTTTTTTGAAATATTAAACTCAAATTTAATGAAACTAAAAACAAATAATGAAATATAAACTAAAATCACAAACTTTTACTTCATATAATTCAATCCTTTTTTAATCAAAAAAATATTTGTATATATTTTAAGTATGTAAAAATAAAATTTATATTAAAATTGTTTAAATACGAACAAAATAAATGAAATAAGGTTATGGTGTTTTATATTTTTAAATTGTTAAAATGTTAATAAAAGTATTTTAATTAAAATTTGTTAGGCTTTAAAACTCTATTTTAAAATATAAATGATTTAAAAATATTATAAAATATCGGTTTCACATATATATAATCTTTTCTTTAGTTATTTGTTTTAAAAATAAGAAACTAAAAAAATAATTATTTTTTTATAATTTTCTGTGAATTGATATTTTTGTATCTTTTAGATAAATCATTTGAAATGTTTTCTAAAATAATTAAAATCTATTCAAAATGATTTTTAACTTTTAATAGCTTTTAAAAATATTTTTAAATATTTTATTTCAAACTTAAATTATTCAAACATTTTTATTAAATCATTTTTTAAAGCTACAAATTTTGGAAAGTTAATAAGAAACTGTAGGTATGCCTGTTCTGGCTCACCTGGCTAATAAGCATCAGGGTAAAGTAAATGAATTCAAAGATTACATTGAAACTACATTCCGTTGTGAGATTCATGGTATCATTAATAATACTCTCAGAATAACAAGTCAAGATGATACTGACAATAAAAAGGCCTTGGTGATATTATCTTTGTCTTCCTAAATGATTTTATTAATTACAAATACTTTTTAACTCATAGGCATTCACTTTAGCTGTTGTTTCACCTGATGAAAGGAAGAATTATCGGTTGTCAGGTCTTCCTTCTTGTATTTTCACAGCTTTTCAAGTAATTTAATCGAATAAGTTTTTTGTTTCTTAAAAAAGTTTGAAATATTTTTCATCAGAAAAATTTCCACCGAAGAATAGAAGAGAAATTTGCTGTTCACGTGGAAGTTACAAATGAATATTTTGTGACAATCTCAGGAACTAAAGATAATGTTAACCTGGCCTTTTCATTCCTTGATTTTCTAAACTTACATGAGAAACTACAAAATGAAGTAAATCACTAAAGTTTTTTTATCAATTAATAAAAATATTTGTTGAAGGGTCGAACATTTCAACGATTTGATGATTATGTTCAGTTGGCAGAAGAACCTTATTCAGGAACTTTACTTACTCAAAGTTTTCATTTGAAAAATGTAAGTTTGAACAACTACTTCTTTTTAATACTTTTTTTTAATAAGATGTTTTAAATTTAATATTAAATTGATGAAATGTTTAATTTGTTTTTTAGGAGTTATTGAAACTTATCGATTCAAGTTCCCTCCCATTTAATTTGGGTGAAATTCTTGAAGACAACAGATTTTTGAAGAAATCTTTAATGAGGTTTTTAAAAAGATTATTTTCATAAGATCATATCTTTGTTGAATATACTTTAATTTTAGATTAAGAAATAATTTAATTTAATGTTTTTTGAACTTGAAATATTAAAAAGGCAACTGACAATTTTGATAATTTTTATTTCAGAGCAGTCGAAAGGAACATCGGAGATGCCAGCATAGTTAGTCAATTACTTTTTCTTTAAATTTTCATTTTAAATACAATTTTTGAAACTTTTTTTTTTACAAAATCTAAATTATGAATGATTAGATCTTCAACTTCAAATTATTTGAATGATTCAAAAATATTTGAAAGTTTTTCATTTAACAAACCAAGTGAGGAAAAAATTGTTATATATTATCTGTCGTATTTAACCGGAAGTTCTCTACTTGTCTTCCGGACACACTCTCACTATGATTAAGATTACTTCGTTTCTTCCAAGCTAAAGAAGAAGTAATCCAATGAACGCCAACCTGAAAAGAAGATAATCTTCTATGTCTATTTGTAGTAGTAGCAAACACTTCTTCTTGTAGAGGCAACTGCAGACAGCAACAGCAAGTTGTCAGAAAACTTCGAATCATTTTACGGAGTTTCTGACTCATTGATGGAATTCTCCAAAAGTAGAAAAAAGGGTTGAGAATAGAATTAAGAGTGCTCATCACAACTAAACCCCTCATGATGAAATGCATGTTTCTTTCATTATGAGTGTAAGATACGATACAGCAGATAGCAAGTGGCCCGGTAGTAACTATAAACCCACAAAGAACTACTATCATAGTCTTTATCATATGCATTTCTGTTTTCTTCAATTTATTGTTCTGTTTGTTGTCTTCAAGTTCACTACTTTGAGAGCGAACCTGAAACAAAAGGCAGAAGTTAGCAACAATTTATCTTGATGTGTTTTGCTAACTAAACTTAAAACATTTTTTTTGCATATTAGACAACGCGGTTTTGTTGTTTTGTTGACTAGCTGTGAATATTTTGCAAAAAAACTTTTTGTTTTTATGAATCACAATTATTACACATTGACAAAGTTGTTGACAGACACCTGTCACTTCAGTTTCAACGCGAGCTTTTCTCGTCATCAAAATATGCAAATTTCTGCTTTCAACATCAACTTGTTTCAATTTTTTATCAAATTGAAGTAATTAGAAAGTTTAAGTTTGATTTAGTGGCCGAGGACTTTCCATCTGACTATTCAAATGACAAGTTGGAGGCTCACGCGACAAATTAAAAAAAAAATCAACCAATCAGCGATCAGTATTTCATCGAAATTCAATTTGGTGACTTACCCTTAAAAAGATGTGAAAATAAACTGAAATTGAAGCAATAAGAAGAAGAAGAAGACATGTTCCACCAATGAGGACATTCTCAGTTGTAAAAGGAGTCATCATTTGCGAACAATGATCTCCGAAGCAGTAATTTTGAGTGACGTCATCATTGTAAAGCGCGCAATCACATTGTGAGATACAGTTCCACCCAGAAGCAGGTGCAACCACAAAAACCACAAAGGGGACCACAATCGCCGCCCCAATTGCGGCTCCAATCCGTCTTCGAGTCACGATCTTCCGGTAATCCGTATGTTTGAGGACATAAAAGTAGCGATCAATCGCGATAAAGAGGACACCTAGTGTCGAAGTTGAAGTAAAAGACGCGAGAAGTCCATAAGTAATGAGACTATTCATCAACGTCACTGTCTCCATCAATAAAGTCCCAAATGTTCCAATCCACATCACTACAAGACCTACTAAGAGATCAGCGATCGCTAGTTGACAGATGAGCCAGTTAAGCGCGCGGAATCGACGTGACGGGAAGCGGATAAGGACTGCGATAACGAAGATGTTGCCGATGATGATGAAAGTTGATGTAATCGCGGTCACCGCGAAACCCCATGATTCGTTGTTAAGACACACATTAGAAGAAGATCCGTTGAATGTCTTCAGAATCTCAGTTGAAGAGTTAGACATTTTTTAAATAACTCTAAAAAGAGATGAAGATTAGAGATCTTGAAAAGAAGAAGACACAGATCTTTGTTCTTAAATTTTCAGCTGATTTTTAAGTCTTCATCTTTACCTGATCTCAAAACCAACTTCCTATCATCTTTTTTAATCTCAAAAAACCTCAAAATCTTCAACCTCTCATCTACATCTCTTTATTAATCAACCCTCACACATATCACTGACTACTTTAAATGTCGTACTACTTTTCTGGCAGCGCCGGTTTGTGAAGTGGAAGTGACGTCATCGACAAAATTAAGCGTTCACTTCCTGTCACTTCCGTTTACATGTAAAAGTTGTTTGTGTGCAATTAAGCAGGCGGTGATTCATGTTGAAAGGGTTTATCACATGCGCTGACATTTCCTTCAATCGAAACTAGTCGTTCTTATCTAATTTGCATAAAATCGCAACTTATTATGTGCAGAGAAGTAAGAAGACTTTATATAAACCGATCAAGATGCCTCCAGTAAAAGCTGTTGATAAAAAGAAGACAAAACCTCCGCAGCGAATCGAGTTATCAGAACCAGTGATCTCTCAATGGCTTGAAGTATGTCTTTAAATACATCTCAGATCATTTAAAGATTAATCTTTCAGGAAAACTACATCACTTCAAATCAACATTTCCAATTTGTGTTGAAAGAAGATCTTCTTGTTCATTTCTGTACCCATTTCGATATCGAAAGATCTCCAAGTCTTGCTCACTACTTCTTCAAGATCCTCAAAGAGCAGATCTGTGTCTCAGGATCAGTTTGGGAAGATATCTCTTTTGAAGGGAAGTACGGAGCATTAGAAGATAAAAAGATCTTCCGTCTTCATCATAAAGATCAAGCAACTTTTGCGGGATTAAAACCAAGTTGTGAGCGACCACCTCTAGATGCGGTCCCTGTCCGGCTACGATTTGCTGAAGCTGTCCAGACTAACCAGCAACCCTCTGACCAGCGACCACAACGATCATTAAAACCACCCACAAGTGCTTCGACTTCTACACGAGTCGCTAGTGAAGGACAAGCCAAGAAGACATGCAGTACGCGTCATCGCGATATCGCGTTCACGTGACTTTATCAAACATTTCTTTCAGTTAGTTTAATTGGACCTTTAGATGAATTCAAAAGAAGTTTCAACGCGAAGGGGATCAGTAGCAGCATCCTTCTAAAGATCTCTCCTTTCGAGAACGCCGAGTGGTCCTCTTTAAGACCTATCTTCATCGATGGGTGTAACGTGGCTTTTCAGTAAGTTTGAAGACTCACCTGCTTCCAGCACCTTACTCCTCGTTCAGATACGGGATGGAGAGGTTCTCGTATCGCGGAATCGCGATCTGCGTCCGGTTGTTTTGGGAACGGGGGCATCGCAACATCAATTGCATTCTTCCTCAAAGTCGTTATGATATGAGATCGAACACTGAAGATGATAAGGTAGCGCCATCTAGTGGTCGATGATTTATCTGATGTTAAAATGTCTTTTAGGAGATTCTAGATCGATTGCTGGAGTTGAAGATGCTGCGTCTGACTCCTTCATCTTATAGTAGAGGAGCGACGCGCGACTCGTACGATGATCGGTCAGTTTTGAGAAGACCTCGAAGCTAATTTACATTTTAGTTGTTGATATTTTCAGTTTCACTTTGACCTTCTCAAAGGTCAATGATGGAGTCGTGATCTCAAATGATAAATTCCGCGATATCGCGAATGAGTATGGAAACGTTTTAAGGATCGGATTTGCTTTTAATGGGGACCTTTTTGTTGTTCCTTGTGATCCACATGGTAAAGGTTCTTCACTTGATAAAATCCTCACCAAAAAACATCCTTCAAGCAAACTTCCTTCGAAGAATAAACCTTTGAGGTTCATAGATCTATTTCATAAATTTCTAGATTTTCATTTTTATTTCATTTCAGCAACTTTCTCGGCTCTTCATCTTCTAGTAGTTGGCGTAAGTCTCAATCCTAATATTTTGTTCTTTAAAACCATTTCTTGTATACAGGATCCAATAAAAAGTAGTCATTTGATGATCCTGGTATAAATCTTCCTGTGGTTTCTGAAAAATATTTTTGGGGGTTTTTTAAACTGTCTGAGAAGTTGAAGATGAAAAGTAGATTCTTAAATCCACCTTTTAATGGATTTTCAGCTGGTTTTTTGAAATTAGATGATAATTCTGACAGTTTTATGTTTTTATCATCAATTTAAGCATCATGCTAAAATCTGCCTGAATTTTCTTTCAATTTTTTTTACCTTCAAAAATTTTTTTCTTTTTTGGAAACTTTCAAATCAAATTTGACTTACGTTGTTCTCAACGAGAACTTTTCTTTGTAAAGTTGAAATAAAATATCTCAAATTATTTAAATATCTCAGAAATTAATTAACTTTTCAATTTGGCAACACTAAAAAATTTAAGAATAATAAATTAATTAATTTGGAAACTTTACATGAATAAAATTAAAAAAAAAAAACTAAAAACTTTTGAGTTTTCTAAACAGTCAGATGCAGAAATAACTTCAAACTTTTGTTGGTTGTTTAAAAAGTATATTTAAAGGTTTTGAGAGGCTTGTATTGAAGTTAAACATTTATTTAAAAATACTTCCTATAGTTTTTATAGATAAAGCTTTCATGGAATACTAACACAATTCTTTTTACACAAACGTTTTGCAAGCATCCTTTCCTACTAAAACTTTGTGAGCTATTACCCAGAGCTTGCTGTTGCTAGAAATGTCTCTGCTGAGTAAGGAGAAGATCAAATGATAATTGTTAGATGATTTCAAACATTCACCTAAATAATTACTCAATACTAAATTGAGTAACAACTGACAATTAAAACAGCGATGGTGACATCTAAAAGCTTGTTGTTGCAATAGTTGTCTGGAAATGTAAACTTGTACATAGTTTCAAAATGAGTAACTTCAATTTATATCAAAAGCAGAACTATTTCAAAATCTGTGTATTATTAGAAGTTAATTACAAAGTTACGATAATTATGTTAATGACGTTGAATACTACTTAATAAAGTATTTAAACAAATCAGGAATTTTTGAAAACTTTTCAACTTAATCTAATCATTTATCAGTTTAATTATTTCAAATTAAAATAGATTAGATTTGAAGTTGTTAAAGTAATTAGGAAGATTTCGTCTTCTACGAGACGGACTCATAACTTAGTATTTATAAGTTTAATAATATCTTTATTATTTTATGAGTATTTCAAAATATCATGAAATAAACTTTTATGATCAAAATCTAATTTATAACTTTTTAGAAAAATATTCTTACTAAAGATCGTTTAAATCTTACAAGATTGAAATAAGAACACAAAATTATATTTAGTATTTAAGAAGGTTTATAATAACTCAGTTATTATCTTTGTTATTAAACATGTTTATCAACATACCCCAAAAATTTAACAATCAAAATATTTTGTAATACTAAACTTATTTAAATTGTTTATAAATTAAACCGAAATAAGTTTATATCTCTAAACTGACAATTTGTTTGCTGCGTTTCCAATTAATTCAAATTATGCTTTTCTTAGAAATGAAAAAAATATCTAAAAATAGCTTGAAATAAAAAAATGTATAAGCGACTTAAAATGTTATTTTAGTTTTTCTATAAAATATTAATGTATCTTTGTAATTTTCAATTCAAAATTAACCAAAAACTCTTTTTAGCTGTTTACATACCATTTAATGATTAACTCACTTCAAAATTTCTACTTTTAGAAATATTTAGATATCCTAAAAACTTCACCTATATTTTGAATTAAAAATAAAAGAATTAAATAAAACTATAAAAAATTTGTTTAGTAATTTAAATGTAAATATTTTTAATTTTTTTCGTTTTAATTAAATATTTGAACTTTTTGAGCTAGAAAGGTTTCAGTTTCTAACTTTTAGTTTTAAAAATGTTTTTTTTGAAAGAATTGTTTATATTTTTTGGTTGAAAAATACTTTTTCCAAGTATTTATGAGAACTTTAAGTTAAAGAAGTTTTTGTATAAAATTAAACTTTAAAATATATATTTCCAGTTCAAGATATTTTCTTTATAATTTGAACTTTTTATAGTTGAGTTAAAAAACAGTTTTTCTAAACATTTTAAAACCTAGAATTTAAAACAACTTTTTAATTATTTTAAGAATTCTTATATAAACTTGTTAGTTTAAGAAATGTAAAATATGAAAAGTATCCAGTTGTTTTTAGATAAGTTTTTATCTTTTATGAATTTAGAATTACTTGACTTTAGCTAATCATAAAAATTAATTTCTAATAATTTGATTTTTTTAGTATTTTATATATAATATATCTTCTTTAATAAAAAAGGAATAGTTTGAGTTGTAAAATGGATAATGGAAAGACAGTATGGGGTCCTCATAGTGAAAATGGTTTTGTAATTGGAACAATCATTGATATAACCCAAAATTATATCACAGTTAAACCAAAAGATACAAAAATAAAAGTGATTTTTTAATATTTAAATTTGTTGATGAAATTTATATTAAATAAATCAACAAAAATAAAAAGTTTGGTTTTATCCTGAGCTTGTTTTCAGGCAATAACAGCTCCTTATAATCAAGTCTTTCCAGCTGAGCCAGATGAGAAAAAAGAAGTTGATGATAATTGTTCTCTAATGTATCTAAATGAAGGAACTTTGTTACATAACTTGAAATTACGATACCAAAAAGATAAGATTTATGTAATTTTATTTTACAAATTAATTAATTTAAAATCGAAAAAATCAATACAAGCGTTTTAAGTACTCTTCAGTTATCAACAACTTAACATTTCGTTTTTAGACTTATGTAGCAAATATTCTGATCGCTGTCAACCCTTACAAGGACATTAAAGGACTTTACTCGAAAGATAAGATCTTACAATATAAGGGAAAGTCCCTTGGGACTCTAGCTCCACATTGTTATGCAATCGGTAATTTTTTCATTTGCGTTTTCAACTTTTACAAAAACTTCTTTCAATTGAAACCTTTTATTTTTATTTCTTTTATTAAACTTTTAACAACAAATTTGAGACTAATTTCCCAGAAATTTGACATTTTCAGCTTTTGTCAACAAATTTTCGACCAAAAATGGATTTTTAATAAATTTCCGCCGAACAAATTTCAAAATTCGATTATTTTCATTTTAATCGATTTTAATTCGGTTTGCAGCTGACAAAACCTTTAGAGATTTGAAAGTCTTGAAATTATCTCAATCAATTATTGTATCGGGTGAAAGTGGTGCCGGAAAAACCGAAAACACGAAATTTGCGTTGCAATACATCGCTGATAACTACGGATCAGGCGATGATATCGATAAGAGAATTGTTCAAGGTGAGAACGACTCAAAACACAACCACGTGACCAACCACGTGACTTTCTCTGCAGCAAATCCTTTATTAGAGGCGTTTGGAAACGCGAAGACAATGCGAAATAACAATAGCAGTCGATTCGGGAAATTTATCGAAATTCACTTCTATAAGGTTCAACTTCGATTCAACTATCGCGTCAATGACGTCATCTTCTTCTAGAATAAAGTCGTCGGTGGTTTTATTTCTCATTACTTGTTGGAGAAGTCGCGGATAGTGAGCCAGAGTTCGAAGGAACGAAATTATCATATCTTTTATCGACTTTGTTGTGGAGCTTCAAATGATTTGAAGAAGAAACTTCATCTTGAAGCTCCTGAATACTTCCGGGTAATTCCCTCCTCATTTGCATATCGTAATTTGCATAATTTCGTGATCTGTAGTATCTACAAAACGGGACTACTCAGTACTTCATCCAGAAGGACTCCTTGAGATCTGTGGATTCAGGAAGACTCTCTGCAGAAGTAAGATCATCTTCATCTTGATCCTCATCTCATCTTGATCTTCATCTCATCTTGATCTTCATCTTGATCCTCGTCTTGATCCTCATCCTGATCCTCATCTTCCTCATAATCTTCATTTTGATCTTCATCTTGATCCTCGTCTTTATCCTCATCCTGATCCTCATCTCATCTTGATCCTCATCTCATCTTGATCCTCGTCTTGATCCTCATCCTGATCCTCGTCTTGATCTTCTTCCTGATCCTCATCCTGATCCTCATCTCATCTTGATCCTCATCTCATCCTGATCCTCGTCTTGATCTTCTTCCTGATCTTCATCTCATCTTGATCCTCATCTTGATCTTTATCCTCATCTTTGCTCTGATCTTCTTTCAATCCCTAATCTTCATCATCAACATTAAATCTTCTCCCTGATCCTCATCTTCATCTTTAATTCAAACTGCTGATGTCTTCAGCATAAAAAAAAGGGTCCCTTAGAAGACCCAATGTTGGATGACTTCAAAGACTTTCAAAAGATCAACGAGGCGATGAAGCAAATGGGGATCAGCCAATCAGATGCCGAGGAGTTTTACGGAATCGTCGCAGGAGTCTTACATCTTGGAAATATTTCATTTAAAGACGCTGACAGCACTTCAGGTGATTTGGTGGTGACGTCATCGACTTGGTGACGTCATCAATTGTTGTAGGTGGATGTAAGGTTTCGGAAGAAAGCCAGAAGTCGGTAGAGATCACTTCAAAACTTCTTGGACTTGATCCTGACTCTCTGACGGAAGCTCTAACCAATCGAGTCATGAAGTCGGCTGGAGAATCAGAAACCATCAAGTAAGTTCCAAACCACGTGACCAGTGACACGTGACCAGTGACATGTGACCGGTTGACACGTGACCAGTTGACACGTGACCAGTTGACACGTGACCAGTTGACACGTGACCAGTTGACACGTGACCAGTTGACACGTGACCAGTGACACGTGACCAGGGACATGTGACCGGTTGACACGTGACCAGTTGACACGTGACCAGTGACACGTGACTAGTTGACACGTGACTTGTTGACATGTGACTTGTTGACACGTGACCAGTTGACACGTGACCAGTTGACACGTGACCAGTGACACGTGACCAGTTGACACGTGACTTGTTGACACGTGACCAGTGACACGTGACCAGTGACACGTGACCAGTGACACGTGACCAGTGACATGTGATCAGTTGACATGTGACCAGTTAACACGTGACTTGTTGACACGTGACCAGTCGACACGTGACTTATTGACACGTGACCAGTTAGCACGTGATCAGTTGACATGTGACTTGTTGACACGTGACTTGTTGACACGTGACCAGTGACACGTGACCAGTTGACACGTGACCAGTTAGCACGTGATCAGTTGACATGTGACTTGTTGACACGTGACTTGTTGACATGTGACTTGTTGACCAGTGACCAGTGACACGTGACCAGTTGACACGTGACCAGTGACACGTGACCAGTGACACGTGACCAGTTGACACGTGACCAGTGACACGTGACCAGTGACACGTGACCAGTGACATGTGATCAGTTGACATGTAACCAGTTAACACGTGACTTGTTGACACGTGACCAGTTGACACGTGACTCGTTGACACGTGACCAGTTGACACGTGACCAGTTAGCACGTGATCAGTTGACATGTGACTTGTTGACACGTGACTTGTTGACATGTGACTTGTTGACCAGTGACCAGTGACACGTGACTAGTTGACACGTGACCAGTTGACGCGTGACCAGTTGACAACTAACTTCTTATACTCACCAGGGTTCCATTGAACAAGACACAATCCAACAACGCGCGCGAAGCTCTTGCAAAAGCGGTTTATTCTCATCTTTTTGATCACGTGGTGTCGCGCGTCAATGAGTGCTTTCCTTTCAAAGAATCGACAGGTTACATCGGAATTCTTGATATTGCCGGGTTTGGTGAGAGATTGAAAGAAACTTTTTGCTGAATTATCGATTAATTTTGATTAAAAACTTCAGAATATTTCGAAGTGAACAGCTTTGAACAGTTTTGTATCAATTATTGTAATGAAAAGTTGCAACAATTTTTCAATCGAAGAGTACTTCATGAAGAACAGGAATTGTACGAAAAAGAAGGATTAGGTGTTCATGAAGTTCATTACTCTGACAATCAAGACTGTATCGGTACATCAGAAAGACTCTAAAAGATGTAGATCTTTATTAAGATGTTTTCAGATCTCATTGAAGCTCCGAGAGTTGGTATCTTGGATATTTTAGATGAAGAAAGTAAACTTCCTCGTCCATCTGATAAACATTTCACTTCAATGATTCATCAAAACCATAAAAATCATTTTCGTGTTTCCGTCAGTTGTACATCTTCATCATGTGACTGATCACGTGACCTATCTACTTTCAGATTCCTCGTAAATCTCAACTGACGACTCACAGAAATCTTCGAGATGATGAAGGATTCCTGATCCGTCATTTTGCCGGAGCAGTTTGCTACCAAACAGTTAGTTCCGTCTCAGCCAATCAAAACCTTCTATTTCGTTCTTTATCAGGATAAATTCGTGGAAAAGAACAACGATGCACTTCACTATTCACTTGAGAAGTTAGTTTCGAGCAGCAAAGACGACTTCGTGCGTCGATTGTTCGAGAAGAATGGAAGTAAAGCTTCTTCGAAGGGAAAATTGTCTTTTATAAGTGTTGGCAACAAGTTTAAGGTATCTTGAAGAAGATTATCTTGTTGATCTTTAACTAATCTTTCTTGAAGACACAATTAGGGAGCTTGTTGGAGAAGTTGGAGAATACGGGTTCAAGTTTCATCAGATGCATCAAACCGAATTTGTCAATGCAAGAAAAGTTGTTTAGTGGAAGTCAAATCCTAAATCAGCTCCAATGTTCAGGTTGATCTTCATCTGATCTTCTTCTGATCTTCATCTGATCATCTTCATCTGATCTTCTTCTGATCTTCATCTGATCATCTTCTGATCCTCATCTTCTGATCTTCTTCTGATCCCCATCACCTAATCTTCATCTTTTGATCCTCATCTTCTGATCTTTATCTTCTGATCCTCATCTCTTAATCTTCATCTTCTGATCCTCATCTTCTGATCTTCTTCTGATCTTCATCTGATCATCTTCATCTGATCTTCTTCTGATCTTCATCTGATCATCTTCTGATCCTCATCTTCTGATCTTCTTCTGATCCCCATCACCTAATCTTCATCTTTTGATCCTCATCTTCTGATCTTTATCTTCTGATCCTCATCTCTTAATCTTCATCTTCTGATCCTCATCTTCTGATCTTCTTCTGATCTTCATCTTCTAATCTTCTTCTGATCTTCATCTTTTGATCTTCATCTTTTGATCCTCATCTTTTAATCTTCATCTTCTAATCTTCACCTGATCCTCATCTTTTGATCTTCACCTGATCTTCATCTTCTGATCTTCATCTTCTAATCTTCACCTGATCCTCATCTTCTGATCTTCTTCTGATCTTCATCTTCTAATCTTCTTCTGATCTTCATCTTTTGATCTTCATCTTTTGATCCTCATCTTTTAATCTTCATCTTCTAATCTTCACCTGATCCTCATCTTTTGATCTTCACCTGATCTTCATCTTCTGATCCTCTACAGGGATGGTTTCTGTCCTCAATCTCATGCAAGGGGGTTACCCGTCTCGAACTCAGTTCAGTGAAGTCTATGAGATGTATCGCGCGTTGATGCCAGCGAGACTCCGTCGTCTAGATCCGAGACTTTTCTGCAAAGTATCCTTGTTTCAACTTCTTCAACTTCTGATGACTTTTTTAACAGGCTCTTTTCAAAGCGTTGGGTTTGAACGACACTGACTTCAAATTTGGAATGACTAAAGTCTTCTTTCGACCTGGCAAGGTAACAGCTCGATGTGATGACGTCATACATCGATATTTTGTGTCAGTTTGCAGAATTTGATGAGCTGATGAGATCAGATCCGGAAAATATGAAGATTTTGATCTCTAGAGTTGAGAAATGGTTGATCAAAGCGAGATGGAGGAAAGTGCAGTGGTGTGCTCTGTCTGTTATCAAATGTGAGATCTTCATCAATTTGATCTTCATCTTCTGATCTTCATCTTCTGATCTTCCTCTTTTGATCCTCATCTTCTGATCTTCATCTTCTGATCTTCATCTTCTGATCTTCATCTTCTGATCTTCTTCTGATCCTGATCTTCATCTTCTCAGGCAAGAATAAGATCCTTTGGCGTCTGGCGCATTACATAACCATCCAGAAACACATCCGCGGTTATCAAGCGCGACGCATCCACCAGCCCAGGTTTGTGACGTCATCACCTACTCCATATGACGTCATCACCTGTGTCTTCGACAGAATTCGTTCTTTCGGGCGTTCTTTGAAACTTGCAGCTCAATTGACGAAGATGAATCAAATCGTCGATGCTCTGAAAGAAAACAAAGACGCGATGAAGTCGCGAGTGAGTGTTCATGATCAGAAGGTCCGGAAACATCTCAAAGACATCCAAGTGAGCTCTCTCATGATCCCAAGATCAATCTTGAGTTCTTCCGGATGTTGCAGATGACAATCATGAAAGAGGAAGTGATGCAGAAGGTTTATCGTGATCTTGTCAAATCCGAAGAAGATCTTCTCAAGGATCTGATGTCAAAGAAGATGGCGGAAGAAGAACGCGAAAAAGCGAAAAAGATTCAGGTACGCGGATGTGATCCGGGATCGAAGATGAAGATCGGATTTTTGTAGGAGGCACTAGAGCGAGCTAGAGAGTTGAGACTAGAAGAAGAGCGGAAGAAGAAGTTGGAAGAAGAATTGAAAGAGAAGAAGCGACGCGAAGAAGAAGAAGAGCGAAAAAGGTTTGTCACGCTTGAGTGATTTCGATTGAAGCTCACTGATTGGTCGACAGAAAAGCGGCGCTAGAAGCTCAACGAAAGAAGGAAGAAGAAGAACAGAAGAAGAGAGAAGAAGAGCAGAAGAAGATTCAGGTCTGGAGGAAGATTTTTTTGAAAATTTTTGACTTTTTTGTTTTTAGGATCAAATTGAAGCTCAACTGGAAGCTGAAAGAAAAGAAGAAGATAAAAAGTAGAAAAGTATTTCATAGAATATGCAAATGAGATTGTTGTCGTCATAGAAACGCGATTTTGGAGCAAGAACGTCGAGACCGTGAACTTGCGATGCGATTGGCGCAGGATGAAGGACAAGCCCAAGTGGTCGAGGACACAAGTGCCCTGGAAAAGAGGTCCCGGATGTGATTCAAATGATTTTTTATAAATTTGTAAATTTTAAACAGAACTCTTCAAGTGACGAGGCCATCTAGTGACAAGAAAGATTTATCGCGTTACAAATTCGCTGAACTTCGCGACGCCATCAACACTTCGACAGGTTGAAAGGTCAAAGGTCACCGGAAGTTTCAACCGGAAGTGTTTTTTAGATATCGCGTTCATTGAAGCGTGTCGCGAAGAATTCCATCGAAGATTGAAAGTTTACCATTCTTGGAAAGCGAAGAATAAGGCAACGAATAACCTAGATCGATCTCAGAGAGCTCCTAAGTCGGTTGTAGATCACGGTAAGATCTGATCTTCATCTTCTTCCAAGATCTAATCTTCATCAACAGCCCAACAATCACAAAACGCGTTCTACAACGCGACCACCGTTGCCATGGCAAGCAAAGTAGCGGCTCAAGAACAACAACAACGATATTTTCGGATTCCTTTCATCAGACCTTGTGATCGCGGAATCGCGCCCGAGTTACAAAAACGCGGTTGGTGGTACGCCCATTTCGATGGTAAATACATCGCGCGTCAGATGGAACTACATCCGGGGAAACACCCGCTTCTACTAGTCGCTGGTGAGTGTTACGTCATCAGGAAGTATGAGATTGAGATGATATTTTAGGTAAAGATGATATGCAGTTATGTGAATTAAGTCTTCAAGCAACTGGATTAACTCAAAAAAAAGGTGCTGAGATCTTACCTCGTCAATTTGAGGAGGTTTGTTTTGTTTATTCCTAAAAATCTTTTATTACAAATCTATTTGATAGGCTTGGTTAGCTCATGGTGGTCAAAATTATCATCTCGAAGCGATTAGAAAAGGACAAGCCAAAGATACTTACGCAACTAGAAAACTACAAAAATAATTTCATATAAAAAATTTTTCAAGAGTGCCAATCCAAAACAAACCTATCAAAAAAATCAGCTGTTTTTTTCTGTAAATATTTCATCATCATCATCATCTTCATTATATTCTAATCTTAGCATGTCTATCTTACTGTTTCATCTAGTACTCATCAATTTCTCTCTTGCTGTGATATTTTAATCATTCAAATTGTTGTAATTCCATTTTATATAGATTCATTTGATTTAGTCGATATTAAAATTATCAATTTCAAAACAAATTCTTTTATTTTTTAAAAACTCAGAATTTTTTAGCAACGAATTTTTATTTTCAAAAAATCGATGAGATTATTGACTATCTTGAAAAGTATTTGAAAGTTTTGTAATCATAGAAAGCGTCTCTGCTTGCTTTTCAAACTTCCTTTGGATCTTCTTCACTTTAAGATCTTTTTCTTCCACCATCTTGATGTGATCTTTAATCTCTGCATCTTTCTCGTTGATCTGAAAACATTGGAGTTGAAACAAGCGATCTGTGAATCAAATAATCAAAAACCTGATCTTTCAGTTGAAGATTGAGACGTTCAAATCTGTTCAGATCTTCAATCGTCCTTCGGAAGTCTAGATCTTGTATCTTTTTCTCTTCTTCAAACTTTTTGATCTAATGATGAAGATTAGTAAATTTGATAGTCGAAATTTTCAGTTTGTTTCAAACTTTTTTGTTCAAACTTTCTGTTTTATTCATCTGCTTCTTATTCTCACAATTTGCTTCTTTCAATTTGTATTCTGCTTGTTGTCGGCTCGCATCACAAGATGATAACTGGTGGAAAAGATCAAGATCAGGTGATGAGGATTAGGTGATGAGGATCAGAAGATGAGGATTAGAAGATGAGTATCAGGTGATGAAGATCAGATGAAGATTAGGAGATGAAGATCAGGTGAAGAAGATCAGGTGATGAGGATCAGAAAAAGATCAGGTGATGAAGATCAGGAGATGAGGATCAGAAAAAGATCAGGTGATGAGGATCAGATAATGAGGATCAGAAAAAGATCAGGTGATAAAGATCAGGTGATAAAGATCAGGTGATGAAGATCAGAAGATGAAGATCAGGTGAAGAAGATCAGGTGATGAGGATCAGAAAAAGATCAGGTGATGAAGATCAGGTGATGAGGATCAGAAGATGAAGATCAGGTGAAGAAGATCAGAAGATGAAGATCAGGTGAAGAAGATCAGGTGATGAAAATCAGGACATGAAGATCAGAAGATGAAGATCAGTTGATGAGGATCAGGTGATGAGGATCAGAAAAAGATCAGGTAATGAAGATCAGGTGATGAAGATCAGGAGATGAAGATCAGGACATGAAGATCAGAAGATGAAGATCAGGTGATGAAGATCAGGTGATGAGGATCAGAAAAAGATCAGGTGATGAAGATCAGGTGATGAAGATCAGAAGATGAAGATCAGAAGATGAAGATCAGGTGAAGAAGATCAGGTGATGAGGATCAGATGAAGATTAGGTGATGAGGATCAGAAGATGAAGATCAGATGATGAAGATCAGGAGGTGAAGATCAGGTGATGAGGATCAGAAAAAGATCAGGTGATGAAGATCAGGTGATGAGGATCAGAAAAAGATCAGGTGATGAAGATCAGGTGAAGAAGATCAGGTGATGAGGATCAGAAAACGATCAGGTGATGAAGATCAGGTGATGAGGATCAGAAAAAGATCAGGTGAAGAAGATCAGGTGATGAGGATCAGAAAAAGATCAGGTGATGAAGATCAGGTGATGAAGATCAGAAGATGAAGATCAGGTGATGAAGATCAGAAGATGAAGATCAGGTGAAGAAGATCAGGTGATGAAGATCAGGTGATGAAGATCAGGTGATGAAGATCAGAAGATTAGGATCAGAAGATGAAGATCAGAAGATGAAGATCAGTTGATGAGGATCAGAAGATGAAGATTAGAAGATGATCAGGTGATGAAGATCAGAAGATAAAGATCAGAAGATTAGGATCAGAAGATGAAGATCAGATGATGAAGATCAGTTGATGAGGATCAGAAGATGAAGATTAGAAGATGATCAGGTGATGAAGATCAGGTGATGAAGATCAGGTGATGAGGATCAGAAAAAGATCAGGTGATGAAGATCAGAAGATGAAGATCAGGTGATGAGGATCAGATAATGAGGATCAGAAAAAGATCAGGTGATGAAGATCAGAAGATGAAGATCAGAAGATAAGGATCAGGTGATGAAGATCAAAAGATGAAGATCAGAAGATGAGGATCAGGAGATGAAGATCAGGAGATGAAGATCAGAAGATGAGGATCAGGAGATGAAGATCAGATAAATACGAACTGTGATTTTCAATTCTTTAATTTCATCAACTCTCTTCTTGTTTTCTTCTTGGACTTCCCGGATTTGATTTTCAGTTTCAATTTTTTCATTTTCAAACTTCTCAATCAACTTCTCCTGATTTTCAACAACATCTTGAAGTTGTTGGATGCTGATCTCTAAATCAGAACCTCTCTTCATCAGATCTCTTTTCTCAGTTGTCAATCTTTCCAAGCTAATCGCATTTCTGTTATCAAAACTCACTTCAAATCACTCGAAAAACAATGAACCAATCAAATTACTCGATTTGCTGTTCTTTCAACTTATCATTGTGTCTCTGAATCATCTCATTGATCTTCGTCAAAGATCTATTCTCTTCTTCAGCTAATTTCACTTGTTGCTCCAACATCTCGATCCTAAAAAGATGAAGATCAGAAGATGATCTTCTTTAAATTTCTCACTTTTCAATTTTTTCTTCATAGCTCCTCTGTAGAAGATCATATTGATCGGCGATCTCTTGTAGCAGCTTGTTCTCATCCATCACGGAGTGTAGCTCCTTCTTCAGGGTCTCCTTACAAGATTGAGTTTTTAAAAACTTCATTTGAAGAGCTAGGAATGAAGAGATTAGGAAGTGAAGTCTGTTTGAAACAGATCACCTGTTTGTTGAGATTCGTTTTTCTGAAGCATAATCCGTAATTTTTTTAAATCATTTTCGTTATGAGCAGTTTGTGATTTGTAGTTGAAGAGCAAGCGATCTGCTTGTGATAACGCGACACTTTTCGCTTCCAGAAGGTCTTGAAGTCTTTTTTCTTTCATCTCAAAACACTGCAACTTACATTCATACATCTCAATCAACTCTGCAGCTTTGCTACTTTCAGCGCTATCGCGTTTCGGCATCTACAAAGACCTCGATGAAGCAAACAAGATGTTATTCATCAAACTCACATTATCTTCTTTTTGGATATCATCGATCAAAGAGATGATGTCTTCTTTACTCTTCAAGTTATTTGTTAATAAATCTCTTCAAAAAGTCATAGTTCATTTGATGATGATGTGATTTGGATCACTAACCTTAAATGAGGAGGATTTGAGGATCTAACCAACTGATGAGTGTTTGCTATTTGATCCGCTAATCTACAGTTTCAAGAAATTTTTTAAGAATCGACTAAAGTGGCTTTTTATCAAATTGGATTGAAACCAAAGTTTTTAAGATGAAGATGACTTTTCTACTGATTCAAAACTTACAGAATATCGGCAAAGTCAGGAAGATGAAGAGACTGTTTGATTAGATTAATAGCGTTGAGTACTTGTCTAGTTTCACCGCTAGTGAAAGCAGCCGCGATAAACGAAGTTATTTGAGAATTCTGAAAAGAAATTTCATGTTTAAAAGATTGAGATATTTTATAAAAACTTACTTCCAAAATTGAATAAAAACTTTTCTCAAATTTTGATGACTGATTTTTGAGAGTTAACATTAAATTGAGAGCTAATAAATTCACGTCAACACCAAAACGACTAAAAAATAATTAAAATTAAAGCATATGAAGATGAATGACACTAAAAATAGACCTCCAATTTGATGATTGGATTGTAGCAAGTCTTACAAAGTTGTTTTTAATTTGAAAATCAATAATTTTTGGTAGAATATCTTCAATATTTTCAGCTATTATCTTCTGAAAATTTTCTTCATGACATAAATCTATAAAAAGTTTTTTGATAAATTCTAAAAAAGTGAAATTTTTTGTAACAAACTTTGTAAAAAGATGAGAATTTTTGTGAATTTTTGAAGTAATTTTTCCAGATTTAAATCAGAGTTTTGTTGTAATAAATCGACATCTAATTCTTCAATAAATTTTTCAAGAATTTTTTCAACATTAGAAGGTTCACAACAATCAGAAGCTATAAAACTCTAAAAAAAAATTGTAGTTTTGAAACTAGAAAGTTGTTGAAATGCTGACAAACCTCACAAAGTTCGGATAACAAGCAAACTGATAAGATGGCGACGTCATTAGTAGCTTCAAATTGAATAAAATCCAGAAGTATTTGAAGGACATCATCATTTTTAAGCAAACGAATCGATAAATGAATTTGAATCGAATTTATTTGAGATATTGAAAGTATAGTTTGAAAAATCTGAGAAAAAAATGAATTTTTTTAAGAAATATATTTTTAAAAATGTTACCTTTTCAACACAGCAACATCTGTTCTCATTTTTCATTGATAAAATCAATTTTTCACAGTAACCGTGTTCCATTTCCAAGCTTTACAAGAAAAACAGTTTTATCAATAAATAAGCAAATAGGAAAATACAAGATTGTTAGATTTGAAACAGTGTTGCCAGATAAAATTTCACAAAATCTCACATGGTGAATTGCTGCAAGATATTCTCTCTGTTGATTAGCTTTAAGAAGAGATCAGAAGCTCTATGTTGAGAGATCAAATCCTGACAATTAGAAATTCTTGAAAAAACCAATTTCAAGGTTTGAGTGATGTTTTTAAAAGTGAAAAACTGAAAAAGATTTTGAATTAGAATCAGTTTCAAAAACTCAATTATCTAGTTGTCATAAAGTTGGTTTAATATTGAAGATTTGGAACCTTATTAAATAGAACTTCATCCCAATTCAGATGGGTTAAGATGGACAAAATACTAATTTTTCTTGCACCACATTCTAATGTCAATAAATTCATCATACTTTTCAACATTTTATCATTTATCTGAATCAAAAAATGAATTTATAACTTAATAAACGAAACAACAAACCCAACCAAGCTTTTAATATGTGTTTGAAAACTGATACTGCTACAAATCAAGTTACTAATCACTCCTAAAGAAGCAGTTGAGATTTCATCTTCTTCTGAATTTCTGAAGTAAAAAAAACTTCAATTAAATCTGATAATTAGTTTCAAGACAACTTACATCAAACTCAAACAGAAATTAGTTAATTCGTTGGCGCTGTCGAATGCAGAATACATATTTTGCCCATAAGAAAGCCTTTCTAGAAGTTGTAAAGAAATGACCAAAAAGTTCTAAATTTAAAAGTTATTTAATTTCTGAATGGAAATATCATTTGAATAAACAAACTGTGGAGTTTTCTGAAGATTCATTTTTGATGTAACTCATCAAATAAGTTGTAATTGGAACCATCAAGTTTTGAAACATTTTTGTTATCAACATAGATTCCAAAACTAAAAATTGATTTTTAAAATGTAAGTTTTGATAATAAACAAATTTATGAATTAAATAAATATTAATTATTAATATTTGAAATTTGGTGACGTACTGATGTAATTAATAAATTTGGCAATTTGGTAGAAAAGGTTTGAATCAGTTTTCAAATCTGATAAAACTACTTGAATTTGAGTTAAAAATTCAGATAAAATATCATTTTCTTTTTCAAATATTCCATTTTCTTTATTAGATTTCATATAATCTTTCAACTCCTGAAAATAGTTTTTTTTTTAATTTTTAATAAACTAATAATTTATTTACTTACATTCAAATGGTTAAATGCTTTTGACAAATTTTTTTCAGTTGGTGAACTATTATATTCAGCCAATGAAAATATTAAAGGTTTCAATTCTTTTCCTTTAATAAAACAACTTTCTTCACTATAACTCATCTTCAATCTTTAAAACCTAAAAATTAAAAAAATTGTTATTTTCTAAAAAGTATTTTGTTGAAATAATTTCTTAAATTTATCAAATTTTCTACAAAATCAATTTATTTATAAAAATCGGGATTTTACTAAACTTTTTAAATTTTTTAAATTTTATTATAATAAATTTATTGCTTTGAATTTTATTAAAATAATTTTTAAATTGGGTTTCTATAAATCTCAGAAAAACATCTTTAAAGAAAAAGTAAAAATTTGAAAAGAATTGAAAATAATTACTATAAAAATTTACAAATAAAATATTAATTAATAAATAACAAGTAAATAGTAATTTCAAGTAATAAATAACAGACATGATTTTTGGTATTTTAATGTTCAAAATTTGAAAATTGAGCTTAAACATTTTGGCTGTTTTTCAAACTGGCATAAAATATTTAATTTTTTGCTAAAAAACATAAATTAATATTTAGATATCTATAAATACTTCTAAACAAATTTAATTGAACTAATTAAAGCCTATTAAACCTAAATTTAGATGTAAAAACGCAACAAGTCTTTTGACAAAACTAACTTAGCCACCAAGTCATTTATTTGGTGTAACTTTTTCAAAAAATTTAAATAATCGACGCCAATTATTCGTAGCTTTGGGGAATTACCCTTTAATGATCTGCGGGGTCGTTAAAACTCCGCCCCGCTGCTCCAGAGTCCTCTTCAGATCGACGTTACAACTCCTGATAACATCCAACTTGCATTCATTCGGAAACTCATTCACCAAACTCGTCCACCTTTTCTTCCTTTCTCATCACCATATTTCTGACTTACTTCAATTGGTGACTTTATTTTCATCACTTTATACGGAAGGAACGCAAAACCCGGTTCATCAGTACTAAGGTATCAGACTAGACCCCCAACAAACGTTGGGTCAAACCGGAAACCGACGCGAACATTAGATTAGTCTTTCTTTACTTATTTATCTTTAGAATTCTTTCCATTTTTAACCACTACACATTGTCCTGTATGGACTATTTCTGGGCCTCACTGTCCCAGCTTCTTCTATTTATTGACCGTCTCTCGAATGTATCCCCGGTCCTTCCCATTATATCGCCTGGATTCGGCGGTCTCCAACCTGGTCTAAGGCTTGCAAACAGCAATGATGAAGTGACAACTGCTCAGCATCTACCTCAAGAAGACTCTCGAACTCAAACACCGCTAACGTAACTTTTAAGAAGTTATCTTCCCAGCAACATCTCAACCGAGGTCCTTTATGAAAAAATTTATTTCAAAGAGGCCATTTGCTGCCCACTGACAAACTGTTTGTGTTTCACACCTGCAGGTTAAGTAGCTTGTTTATTTTTATATATTATAAACTTAACTCTAACTTAACTAAAATTGAATTTTGCTAAGATCCAATCACAAATCAACCGGTAATAAGTAGTCAAGTAGTCTTTCGAACTCAAACACCGCTAACTTTTCATGGCTTTAAAAACTTTCGAATTTTAAATTGAATCAAATTACATCAGATACTAAAAGAGGTACTAAGCATGAAAATACGAACAAAACTGCATCAAAGAAGAAATACTTTCACGAAAGAAGGTGATGAAAGGAACTCAAATTGTCGAAAGTCAACTTGAATTCCATTCAAATCCAATCAAAACAATCAACTGGTAATAATTTGTCCAAAAAAATTATATAAATAGAAAATATAATTGTAGTAATTGTCGAGTTATAATTTGTATTTCCTCAATTTCATTTCATTACAAAAGTTTTTAAAATCAACAATATTAATTGAATACTGCATATATGTCTTCAATTAGTAATTTTGATGAACGCTTCTTGTAATGACAACTTTTACAAAATTCACATTTTTCAGTTTATCAGGATTTTGTTGATCAAAACTCATCAACCAACAAATTTGATTTAAAGACTCATTTGATGTAAGATAGATTTTCTTTTGGGTTATTATTTTTTACTTCAAATTTCTACTTAGGGATCAGAGCTTATATCATTCTAGAATCCTCCAAAACCACTTACAACATCGTAAAGAGCAAAAAGCTTTTCCAGTAAAGCTCCTAACTTTATCTACTTCTGAAAAACTTTTTTATTTCATCTGAACATTTTTATAGAAGTTTTTGAAGTTAGATTTTATTTTAGAGATGAATAATTTGATTTCAAATAAATCGTAAAATGTTCTGAATTCAATTTCAATTTTTTTATTAGTTGTAGTAAATGTACCTTGAGTTAAAAATCGATAAACGCCATAAAATCAGATATAAAAATTCTGAATAGTTTTATAAAAAAAAAATTTACAAAAATAGTTCAATTTCATTTTCAGGTAATTTCAGGAGATAAACTTTTTGAAAAACTTGATTCGTTCTTGCAAACATTTTTCATTTCCATCTCGAAGTAATTCAGAAAATTTAATCTAAAATCAAAAGTTGAAAACTTTTATTACAATTGTGAGAAGCAACTGACTTTTAGAAGTGATGAAACCGGAAAAAGTTGAAGAAGTTCCAAACCTTCCTTCTCAAATTCAGAAGAAGCTTCCAATAGAAGGTTGATATATCTAGAAAATATTTCAATTAAAAAGTTAATTAAAGAAGCAGAAATCTTTACTTTTCACTAGGATCAAAATAAACTCCGAAGAAGACGTTGACAGCCGGAAGATTTTGAGGATTTAGAGTCGTGATGAAAGATTGATGAAAGAGTCGCGACATCGACCACAAGAAGTGCGCCACCAAGCGGCATAAAGAGCTTTAAAACATTTATCAATTATCTGAAAACTAGTTGAGGGGAATTACCTGGGAAAGAACACCACAAGGTTGCCCCTAACAGCCAATGAAACGATCATTTTATCGACGCAATCAAGAAGCGCGCGACGCATCATCAGTTCGTCTTGATGTTGATGTTTAGGTTGATGAATCAAATTAAGGATTTGAAGATTAATTAGGATATTTGGTTTGTAGGAAACTGATTTGATGTTTTGGTTTTTAGAAAGTAGAAAATTTGTGAACCACGAACTATAAACAGCTTGAAGTGAATTACTTTGAGAAATTAATTCACAAAAAGTTGATTCTTCGGAAAAGTTCAAAACTTGTGGATAATTTTCAATCAAATGATTTTCAATTTCACAAAAATCTTTCTCGATAAACACGAAGTTGAAATTCTGAAGTTTTTCTTCAACTTTTTCAAATATCATTTTATATTGGACCATCAATTTAGTTCCACAATATAAAGATGAATAAATAGCTGTTAAAGGTCGTCCATAAACCAGACAAACTGTCCCACAATCCTGGCCACGTCTTAAGTTTTGTCCTTTTGTACTTAAACAAGTTTTCTTTTTATTTTCTTCAGTATTTATTTCAATTTCCATCTAGAATTTTTGTTAAGCTCAAAAAATCTTGGAAGAAAATTTATAAAAACCTGATTCCGGTTGTTGTAAGATCCAACTAATCTCGGAGCAGCCTCTATATTTGATCTAAAAAAACTCCTCAGAAATCCAGAAGTCATCAGAAGATGATTTCTTTTTAAAACTTTCAAATCACATTTATCGAAGTACGTTTGAGTCACAATTTTCTTTTCCTTAAATGAGATTTTATCAATTCATATTTTCACATCGATTCAAACTCACCTCGCGGATTTTATTCAAAAGTTCTTTTTCGGTTTTTCCAAAATAAAACAGATTTCTTTGTATTGAGTCGATTTGCCAGTTTTTAAAAACTAATACACATTCGATGTGTTGTTTCAGAAACCAATTTGGTATTTCCTTCAAAGAAAACATCGAAATATCTGTAAAATAATCAAATTATTGGCAGCAAACTTGATTTCCACTAAATACTTTTAATATTTATATTTTTATATAAAAACTGAGATAATTATTTAATAATCAAATATTTATTAGATTGCTGAATAAAAAGTTTGAGTTTTAAACCGTTTTAATTTTAATAAAAATTCACCTTTAAGGTTTGTAAAAGGAAACTGTTCCTTCATCTGACTTAAAGGAGCTTTGTCTTGACCGATAAAACCCCTGGCTACTACATAAACTTCAGAATTCCCACTTTTACTGGTAGCAGGTTTGACTACAGTGAGATGATCAAATAGTTGATGAAGTAAATACATGAGAGAAACTGAAGTTAGTTCAAACATTGTAAACATTTTCAGTAAAAAATTCCCTCCTTTTGATAATAATGAGATTGCAGTGAAGACTTCACAATATAAAAGTTGGGAGACTATCTTTTCTTGGTTGGCAGGTTCTTTTTGACAATTAAATCCTCCATCGGCAGTTACCAGATGAATTTGATCACTTTTAAAGACGTTCTTTGATTGTGTTTTTAAATTAGAGATTAAACCTTCAAATTTATAAATCAAAAAAGATTTATTTAAATTAGAATCAAATAAGTGAAGAAGATTAGGATTAGAAGTGAGGTGGGGTTGGAAGATGACACTTTTGTGGTTTAGGTTTTGGAAGATGTAAATAATTTCAATGGAAGCTCACCTGGTTGAAAAATATCTCCCGAATTATCGCGTCCAAAACACCATCGATTCAAAGTATGAATCATCAAACGATCATCACTGATGCAGATGTCGAGAGGATTATCTTCATAATATGGATTTAGGCTGGAAGCAATCCATTCATAATTCAGTTTGTTGTAGAAAGGTCTCGACCGCATAAAATGGTTGATACTGGATACGAAACTACCCGGCCCTTCGCACAAGTGGACACAATTGAGAGTTGGACCATCAACATCTGGTAGTAGATGGTAACCGGATAATATCTCGTGGATCTTACACCAAGCCTTCGTCACTAGCTCGGGGTGGATGAGGTGACGTAGTCGGGGAATAACCTCCATAGATGGATCGATGTAATTGGTGTGTTTGCGCCATCTGATGATGTCTTGATTATTCAGGGAGCTCTTCACATTGTTAAGATCAGTTTTGTGGATTAAAAGTTCCTTGACATCCTCAACATTTGAGGTAAAAAGTTGTTTTGTGGAAAGTTCTTCTCTGGAAGTTAAATTAAAATGAAAAAATTTATCAAAAATACTAATTTCAAGATTCCTAGTCATCTGAAAAGAAACATTTTTAATTCAAATCGCGTTTTTTCACTCGAATCGCGCTTTTTTCATTCAAATCGCGTTTTTTTTCATTCAAATCGCGTTTTTTCACTCGAATCGCGCTTTTTTATTCGAATAATCAGTTTTTGATTCATAGAAATGAGGTGCAAGCTCCGTGAGCCATTCTGATTTGATGATTGTGACGTCACGTGCGAAAAGTCGCGACGTTTCGATGATCTCGTTGAAGATGATCCACTTTGACGGATTTTCCATGGAAAGAACAGAAGAAGGATGAATAAAGAGCTTGACGTCATTGTGAAGTCCTCTATAAGATCCGTCACCATGGAGACACGCGGCGTTGGCAAAGAAACCGGAAACAATACATCTTTGTATCTTTGAGAAATCTTCATCACAAGACACCATCTGGATGTTGAATCGACGCAGATATTTACATAATTGAGATCGGATCTTATCAGCTCTTTGAAGACCTTTGTAATTGAGGTAGTATCTTTCACACCATTTTCTCGATTTATTTCCTTCATTCACAAACGAATTGTAAATATTCAAAAGTGTCAAGTGATCGCCTTCAACCACCGCAAACTTCCGGTGCTCGATCTTTGCTTTTACTTTCTCGTTTGGAGGTGAATCATAGAGACTATGGACTTGAAGAAGAGCAGCTATTGATGTGATCTCTTGAGAACATTCAAACTTTTCAGAGTTTAGTAACATCGAGACCAACATTGGATTCAGCGGGAATTCAGCCATCTTTTTCCCGACGTCTTCGGTTAAAACCCCCTCTGAGTCTAAAGCACTAAACGCGTACAATAGTTCAAGTCCTCGGATCATACATTGAGCTGGAGGAGGAGACAGAAATGTGAATCTGAGGACATTATCAACTCCAAGAGCTTTTAATTGAAGGATTACTGATACAAGATTACTTCGTTGCATTTCAGGGATTGTAAAATCTTTTAACTTTGTAATTTGATCTTCAGGAAATAGCCGATAGACTTTTCCGCTTCTGCGATTCAAAGAAGACTTTAAGATCAAGAATTGAGATGAAGACAACATCAACAAACCTGCATCTTCCAGCTCTTCCAGCTCTTTGCTCCAAAGAAGCTTTTGAAGCTTTACAAACAATCAAAGATTCGACGGCGGTTTTGGGATTATAGACTTTCATTTTGACGAAACCACAATCGACAACAAAGGTGACATTCTCGATAGTAAGTGACGTTTCCGCGATATTTGTCGAGACGATGACTCTTCTCGTTCGGCGTGAAGTCTTCTCGAAGACTTTCATTTGCTCCGCAGCAGGGAGTGTGCTGTACAGGGGCAAGACTTTCAGGAACTTTCTGTTCCCTTGATTTTGTAGTTTTATTAAATTTTCAATCAGATGAGCACAAGTTTTTTCAACTTCATCTTGACCTGTTAAAAACGCCAAAATGTCTCCATCTTCATCACTAAAATGGATCTGAAGGACTGTATCAACAGTGGCTTTGATGTAATCAGGGACTGGATTGAGACAGTAAAAAACTTCAATTGGAAAAGTTCGTCCTTCAACTGATAAAATCGCCGATTTTTGATCTTTTGTTGAAAAGAACTTTTGAAAAGCTTCAGCTGAGGCAGTAGCAGATGAGATTATAATCCTTAAATCTTCTCTCTTCTTCTGTATCTTCTTTAAAAGTCCCACACACAGATCTGTATTGATACTTCGTTCATGAGCCTCATCAATGATCACGACACTATACTTTCTTAACAGGGGATCTCCCATCATTTCGCGCAACAGGATACCTTCAGTGACGTATTTGATGACGGTATTTTCTTTACTACAACATTCTTCGAATCGAATCGCGTACCCCACTTCGTCACCTAGCACCGAGTTTCGCTCATCAGCTACGCGAGAAGCTAAATTAATAGCAGCTATTCGTCTCGGTTGAGTGATTAGAATCTTTGATTTCGAAGCAAGTGTCCAACCAGATTCAACCAAGTATTGGGGCACTTGGGTGCTTTTACCGGACCCTGTCTCGCCCACAATTATTAAAGTTTTGTGGTTTTCCAGCAAATATAAAATATGATTTCGATAATTGAAAATTGGTAATCTTTTCCTTTGATTTTCCATGGACAAATTGGCCCATTTGTTGTGGACGAGACCACAATGTTTCTGGTCTCTTTCCTCACTGACATCTTGTCCTGGGCCAGAAGTTCCTGGTTTCCAAAATCGAACGGTTTGAGGCATAATGATAATTTCAGAAATATTTCAAAATCTGAAAATTATGAATTTGATTTTTTTAAATTTAAATAGAATTTATTAAAATTATTAAAAATTAGAAATTAGTTGTTTAGTTAAAGAATTTAATAAATTTGTTAAAAGTTAGAAATAATTATTAACAAATACATAAAAAACAAAAATTTTATGATTATAAAAACGATTATAGTTATTAAAAACTATTTTCTTTTATTTTTATATTTACAAAAAAATAATAATTTTATAAATAACTAGAATACTAAATAAATATTTTCAAAAAAAACTAAAAATTAAGTTTAAAAAATAAATAATAAAATTATTCAAAGAAACAAATTTGATATTTGATTAAAAATATGAAAAATAAACAAATAAAAATAAGCTTAAACTGAAAAGGAATGAAAGTATTAAAATGTTTTAAATCTTTACAAATACAATTAGTTGTAAACTAACTACTACAACTTTATGTTCTTTTAACATTTTGTCACATAAAAACAAGAGAAATGTAAATAGGACTGACGCGAAAATGTAATTATCATCAACTTTCATACAAACATTTGTTTAAATTTCATTTTAATTTTACTTTTGAAAAATAATCAATAATCTAAAGAAAGTTTGTTATTTTTTAGTTTATAAATCCGAGCAAATAATAAATCATAAAAACTGTTTAAATTTTTTAGGTAAATTTCTTAGAACAGAAGTAGTTTCAAATTAAAATTGCTGAAATTCTTTTATTAATTTCAAAAAATTTAAAAACTTTTCCCTTGAAGTTAAACAATTCTCAGAAAGACATTTTGTACTCTAAACTTTTTGGACCTGGTATTATTTTTTAACTTACTGATTTATAATATTTATAATAATATGATTTATTTATAAGCTTATATCACCTGGTACATTGGTCAGAGCAAATTTTTTCTCATATCGCACAATTAGTACATGGAACCAGCTGCCATCAGACATTGTGATGTTGGAATCACTCGCGTTGTTCAAAAAGAAGTTTAATCGTTTTAACATTGCCAATATTGTCATTTCTAAACTGTAATTATTTTTCTTTTTTATATTATTAGCATTCTATGTAATTATTCACTGTTATATGTTTTGAGGACTACTGAAATGCCATGTGTTACATCTTTTACTTTCTATATTTTTGACTTAATAGATGTTATTTGTGAGAATGTGTGTTAGCGAGAGGTGCTCTTTTCAGTCACCCTCCTTCGCGTTTATTAGAATTAATAAATAAATATTATTATCGATTATAATATTTGGTTTATGTTTGCTATAATAGGTGATAAATTTGATAAACTCTATAGAGTTGCCACTTTGTTGAATAAATAAATAAAATTTTCACTTAAAATACATTTTACATTGAAATACCTTACATCTCAGCGTCATCTCAGCGAAATTATGGAGCTTATGAGCAGAACTGTGTCTGTAGTTTCCATCTTAAACCACCATCGCTATAAAATAACTCTCATATGAGAAAGCGGTCACTATCATCAACTTCACCAAAGTTGGTTTGGAAGATCAAATCTTAAGTGATGTGGCTAGAACGGTTAGAAAGTCCTGATCTAGAAATGATTTTACGGATAAATCTCAATTAAAGTCTATAGAAGATTCATAAAAACTGTTCTCCGATGAAACCAAGAGAGTCAATGACACAATTTACCTCAAGAAAGTTTTTCCGATAAGAGAAGAAATAAAATTTGTTTTGATCCGAACTCACGAAGAAGCTTGAAGTTTTTCGTGGAAGATTTCATTCAATAATTTGAGGTGGAATTTCAGTATAATTGGGAGATTTGAACAAAGATATGTATAGAGATATCAGAATTGTCATAGAAAGACTGTAGAGAGCTTGTCGTTAAACTTCAAGTTAAATAAAAGTTAACCATCTTAAATCTAGCTCTAAATCTAGCTGAATAAAAGTTCAGATGTACCACATTATCAATGAGGATATTTGCAGACGAATTGAATTGAAGTTAGTTCTAACCCACTGTAGAATTCGTGGAAGATTCGCGGAGTATTACAGAATAAAAGATCTTAAATCTCATAAATACATTGAGTTAGAAAACTAATAGTTGAAGAATTGAGAAAGGCGTCATGAGCTGATTCATTTACATAGATGAGCAAAATTAAAATCCACTAAAAAAGAATTCCTTTTTAAGACTACTAGTAATAACATTAGCTTAGATATCAGATAGCTTTGAAGTACAATGAGACTAATGACATTGAAAAACTACAGAATCCTATTTTAAGCTAAAAGGTTGATTTAAATATCCTCAAAAAAATTTTTCGGAAATTATTAAATTATTTGTAAAAAATATGTTTTAGCTCTTTCAAAACTATTTTTGGAAATTAATCCAAATTAGTTTAAACTTTTTAATCACATTTAAAGAGCAACCACTAGCTCTTACGATGTCAATGAAATCATACCTGCTAAAAACAAAGTGTTGAGATGCAAGATTTATTCTATCAATCATATACCTGATTTTGAAATAAAAACAAATTATGCAAAATAGGTATTGGGATCAAATGGGAGTTGACAAAAATGGTTCAAGAATGATTGGAACTCAAATAGGCTCGTTTTTTAGACACTTATTAAAAAAATTGTGAATGATATTTCTGTATTTTTATTCGGTAATCTGAAATTTTGAATGTTAGAGTTTTAATAACAGCTGATTTCTGGTTGAATGATTACAAAACTTTCTTCATCTAGAAGATCAATTAAACGAGCTGACATCATCTTTAAAATTAATTAAATTTTACATCAATTAGAAACTCAGGAACTTTAACAATTAAAATATTTATAGTTCTTTGCAGAAGCTTCAGTTTGAGTTTCTAAGGACACAGTGATGTTTAAAGACTTTATCTCAAACGATAAAGTTTGATTTAATTAATTAATTTGAATATCTGAAGCTTTTTTGGTCACATCAGCGTATGAGAGCTTTATTTTTTAAACTCTCCCTTGGTATTGCAGTCTGTGAAAGTCTTAATAACATTTTTTCGCTGAAAATATCGTTTGTTGGAAATTTTAGGTTAGTTGATTTAATTAAATCTTTTTAAGATGTCAAGTCTAATTATAGAAGTAACTAACAAACTGCAAATAAGCAAAATTCTTGTTTTTGTAGTATTTACTTCAAATGATTAATCATCAAATTGTATTTCAAACATTTTTATCGAATTTAATTTTTTTCTGAAGTAGAAATTGATTTTTTTTTCAGTTCTACACATTAATCAGAAATTCTTTTTGAATATTATTTTTTTGCTTTCGAAAAGAAAATGTTTTTTTAGTATAAGATTAATTTCAAATTTTGTACATAAAGTTTATAGTAAAACAGTTTTTGTTTTGTAAGAATCTATTAAATGCTAATATTTTCAAATATTGATAATATTTTGAAAAAGTATAATTGATAAATTTCTGATATTTTGATTTGAATAAGAATGTAATAATTTATTAGTCTATATATCAAATATTCTAATTTTTTTATTGTTGTTGGTTATAAATAACTTAAATTTTAAAAAGTTTTTGGTTTATTTCATCTCATACTTTTTATTTTAGTAAAATTGTATTGTTATTAAGTCGAAAAGTTATGAAACTGAGTTAGTTTTTTAGTTTATGATAGAATGAACAATTTCATAAAACATATTTCAAAATCTCTTAAGAATTAGATTAGCTAAAAGTTCTTACTTTTGCAAGTTGTATTTATATAAGTATTATTATCTAAATTGAATAATATAAAAAAAGTGATTCAAATTGAGTTTTCATAAAAATTTTTATATCTCAAAAAAGATTATAGTTTTTATAAAAATCCTTTTTATTTGGTTTTACATCAAATATACTTTTTCAAAGTTTTTTAATCATTTTGTTTGTATTAAACTAACAAACAATTTTGTGTAGTTGTTTATAAACTTGTTAATTTTCTTTTAGCAGATTATATAACTTGTAAATTATTTAATCTTTTTTGTATTTTTATTAAAATGGAATTTTCTGACCCCTTAACATTTCAATGTGATGATAAAATCCAAACTGAATATTCTATCTTAGCTGGATCTGTTAGCTCAGTTCTATGTATCTTTGGGTTTATGTATGCTTTTTTTGGTGAGTATTTCAAGATATAAATGGTTTTAAACTGTTCAAAGATCTAACTTTGAAAATCTACACAAACTAATTATACATTTTCTTTGAAGGTTATAGATGTTTTAAAGCAGTTCTTTTCCTCAGTGGATTTATCTTTGGAACTTCAGTTGTTTATTTGATATGCAGAGAAGAAAGAATATTTGATCAAAAAACTAGCATCCAGCTAGCTGTAGGTTAGTTAAAAACCAGTTGAGTCTATTAAGCATCTTCACTTGTAAAAAATCCTTGACCAGCAACACCAAGTCAATAATAACTTGTCTTATAAACAAATCTTGTGTTTGGTGGTTGAAGGTGCTGAAGACTCACTTGCTTCTAGCACCTTGACTTGTAAAAATTCTTCGACCAACAACACCAAGTCAACAATAACTTGTCTTACAAACAAATCTTGTGCTTAGTGGTTGAAGGTGCTGAAGACTCACTTGCTTCTAGCACCTTGACTTGTAAAAACTCCTCGACCAACAACACCAAGTCAATGATAACTTGTCTTACAAACAAATCTTATGTTTGGTGATTGAAGGTGCTGAAGACTCACTTGCTTCTAGCACCTTGACTTGTAAAAACTCCTCGACCAACAACACCAAGTCAATGATAACTTGTCTTACAAACAAATCTTGTGTTTGGTGGTTGAAGGTGCTGAAGACTCGCTTGATTTTAGCACCTTGACTTGTAAAAACTCCTCGACCACTAACACCAAGTCAATAATAACTTGTCTTACAAACAAATCTTGTGCTTAGTGGTTGAAGGTGCTGAAGACTCACTTGCTTCTAGCACCTTGACTTGTAAAAACTCCTCGACCAACAACACCAAGTCAATGATAACTTGTCTTACAAACAAATCTTATGTTTGGTGGTTGAAGGTGCTGAAGACTCGCTTGATTTTAGCACCTTGACTTGTAAAAACTCCTCAACCACCATCACCAAGTCAATAATAACTTGTCTTACAAACAAATCTTGTGCTTAGTGGTTGAAGGTGCTGAAGACTCACTTGCTTCTAGCACCTTGACTTGTAAAAACTCCTCGACCAACAACACCAAGTCAATGATAACTTGTCTTACAAACAAATCTTATGTTTGGTGGTTGAAGGTGCTGAAGACTCGCTTGATTTTAGCACCTTGACTTGTAAAAACTCCTCAACCACCATCACCAAGTCAATAATAACTTGTCTTACAAACAATTATTGTGTTTGGTGGTTGAAGGTGCTGAAGACTCACTTGCTTCTAGCACCTTGACTTGTGAAAACTCCTCGACCAACAACACCAAGTCAATAATAACTTGTCTTACAAACAAATCTTTTAAAATCATTCTAAAACTTTCTTTCAAATGAACCAAATAAAGTTTAATTAAAACATTTGTAACTTGACAGGTGTGTCGATTATCGTTGGAATTTTTTGTGGATTTATCACAATGTTGATTCGATCTGTAGGTTTGTTCTTACAAGGATTTTTTCTTGGAGTGTTGGTTTCAATTGCTAGTGAGTTATTTGTTCAGTTTCTTGATTGAATAAATTAAATTTATAAAATAATAAATAAAATTCAGTTTAATTGAAATTGATTTATCAGAACAAGCTTGAAAATGAATTTGTGAAAATATTCCAACTTTATCTATTAGTAACCTCACAAATTGTCTCCAAGCTTGTTTTGTTGAACTTTTTATCAATTTATAAACAAATATTCATGTAGCAATTTACAGAAGTATTTTTAAACTTTTATTTTTCAGTTATCACGTGTTTAGTTGATTTTTATCATCCATCCACTTTATGGATCACTTTTTCAATCCTCTTTTTTGCTGGAGTATTTTTTTCATTCTTAACTTTGAAGTTTGAAAAGAATTTTATTATCATTGGAACTTCCTTATTAGGAAGTGGACTTATTATCACTTGTATTGATTACTTCATCCAAAATTTTAAACTCCTTTTGTAAGTTGTAAATGTTTTTGTCAATTATAAGGTTTTCTTTCAAATAAATAATCTTTATTATCAGTTCAACTGTTTACAAAAATCTTTCAAAGAGTCACTAAACATATTTCTTTTGAATAATTTATAAATCACAAACTTCATCTTCCAACTACTTCGTTTTTTATTTATTAAATAAATTTCAATATTTTATAAAAATAGATTTCAGTTTCGATGATAATATCTCCTTAAAATTGTTTATCTCAAAACTCCCAAAATAAACTAATATTTTCTCTCAAATTCTTCTCAGATATATTTGGGAACAATTAATGGGATCAAACTCAAATTACATCTGTTGGTATTCTTGGGTAATCTTTGGTGTTTGGTTTCTGTTAACTTGTAAGTTGATATTTCTTCAAAATACTTTTTATAATAATTTAATTAAAATTGATTTTTCGATTTTATAACAAATTATTCAGTAGAAATAAATTCAATTATTTTTGTCAGATTTTTTAATAATGATTTTTTTTTAGTGATTGGAATAATTGTTCAATATAAAGTAACTGGGAAAGGATATCATCATACAGATGGTCAGTTTCAAGATCTTCAATTAACTAAAATTAGTTTTTTTACGAAATATTTTGAAATTAAATATTTTAGAAACTAAATAAATATTCGAATTAAAATCGAAAAAAATTATTTCATATTTTGAATAATTTGTCGAAATACTCTTTTTACCCCAGCATTAAAAATATTTTTTTTTTGTTGATTCATTTAATTTAATTTTGTTTTTTTTCACTTTTTTGTAAATTCAGCAAAATTTTCGTCAAAATATTTTTTAGTTTTTTTTCAATTTTCAAAATTTTCTTCAACTTTTCAAATAAATTATTTAAAAAATATTCTCGCGACAATGACGTCATCAACTAACAACTTCTCGTTGCCATAGTGATTGTGAGAGGTAGACGAAAGCGTGTTCGAACACATCTAATTCGCGCGTCGCGGTCAACCACTCAACCACCTGTTGCTATCGTCCAATCAAATCGTAGCAACCGAATTCGATCGTCCAATCAGCAACCAGCACCTCGGCCACAAGATGACGCTACAAGTTGCCCACCGCCGGTGAGTGACGAGATATCGTCCAATCAGCGACGAGTATTTGATTTCTTGTAGAGTTACGAGGAATGTATTGAGAATGGAATCTGTAAGCGGCTCTCTGATTCGTCCAATCATCGTCCAATAAGAAGACGCGAAATCAGTCAAGCGGAAACGTTTGCTGTGGTCAATGAAGCATTTCGCGTTCCCGACACGCGCCCGATTCTTGCCTCCAATCAACATCGAGGAAGTTCGAAAACACGAAGAAGTGACGTAGTTGCTGCGCATGCGCAGAGGCTACTTGCTGCTGAAAATCAAGCTTCGTGCTCTAATGCAAGATCTCAAACGTCACAAGGACGCTAAAGAAGCTCTTGATTTAAAAGAACCTGTTGTCATGGTGATGAACATCTCAAGACTTTATCTTGGAATCCAGAAAACTTCCTCCATCAGGATCACTAAAGACTCCTTGCCCTGTTATCTATTGGTACTCATCTGACTTTCAGTGATTCGAAAAAGATCTAGAAGTCTTTTAAATGATGCTACCTTCGATTTTGGAGTCTTCCTAGGGTTGATTTTCAATTTATTTTGTTGTTTGTCAGAATCATAAACTGTTGATCAGATGTTGATGGTTGTCTTGTGGTGCTTGTAACTTTTTGTTGTTTCGACCATTTTTTTTTTAAGAATTTGCATAAACTGTCATCTTTTTCAACCTCTACAGCATAAAACGATCTTTTTGGTGTTTCCAACGACTTTTGATGTTTATATCGACGTAAAAAGAATAAAAAAGACATCTGTCACTGAAACTCTGTTTCCAACTCCAGATGCTACTCACGACTTAGTTTTGATAATTTAAATTTAATAATTTTAACTTCTTAATTTATTTTTAAAAATTTCAAAATAATTTCGACTATTAATTTTTTTATAAATTTATTTTTATTAAATTCAACGAAATACTTAGATGTTCAAAAAGTTGAAAACAAATATTTAAATTCTGATAACTTTGAAGTTTTCCGTTTGCAAAGCTTATTTAGAAGATAAATAAAATTGTTTGAATTGTTTCTGTGTTTTTTTAAACTTTCTTTTCAGTAATTAAAAATAAAATTATTAAATAAAAAAATTAAAAACATTTTTGAAATGTTTTGCGGGGAAAAAATTTATTAGAAGGTTTGTAAAAAATTAATAAAAATAAATTTTTAATTTATCGTTTTAGTTTATTAAAAATAAAAAAAGATTTTTAAAAATGTTTAATTAAAATAGAATTCAAGAAATTTTTTGTTATAATTTAACTTATTTCATTTAAAAATAAATTTTTTTAAATAATTTTAGATTGATTTTCAATTAAATCAAAATCCACGAAAATTGAAATATACTTTTCTTATTTATTTTTAAAATTTATTTATGAAAAAAATGTTTAAATTTAATTAACAAGTTTTAAAAAAACAGTTTTTTATCGGCATTTTTTAAAGCTTTATAAAATATTTTAAATTTTAAATAAAAATTATTATTTGTTTATTTATTTTTTTATTAATTATTTGACAAAAATGGTTTAAAATCTCAATAAGCTTAAAGAAAATGTTTAAAAATGTTTTCAAATCCCAAAAATATAAAATAAAATTGTCTCCATGAATACTTCAGTAAAAAAATAACTTTATAGAACTTTTAACTTTTGCCTATAAACAGTATTTCTTATTTTTATGATCGAATTTTAAACTATTAATTTAACTGAAAAAATAAAACTTTTCAAATCAATCGTGAAAAAGTTTTTGAAATACCCTTTATGACAATTCTATTGAAATGACTTTAATTTCAATTACTTTAAACTTTCATAAAGAAAAAGTAAAATAAATACAAAAAATAAACTTTTAAGTGTAAAAACTTGTTCATTTTTCAATATTTTTGAAAGTAATATCTGTTTTTTATCAAATAGTTTTATTATTATCAGTGTTATCAGTTTTGAGTAAGTACAAATGTCTGAACTTGAAAATAGATATTTGTTTATATCGTTTTGAATATTTTGTAAATTAAGAATTTGATTTTAAAATGTTTATAACTAATTAATTAAATTTTTTATTTTTATAATAGTTAGTTAAATATTTTCATTTTTTTTGTTAAAAAGTTATAAAAAAAACTTTTCAAAATTATTAAATGAAAATAGTAATAAAAATGATTTTTAAAATTTCTTGAAAATAAAAACTATTTTATTTCAGTTTATCGCTATAAGAACTAATTTTAAAAGTAATTTTCAAAAATGCATTTCAAAAAGTTATTTGCAAAAAAAAATTCACCGAAAAAAACCCGGAAAAATATTGAAAAGGAGTTTTTAGTTGAACCTCAAAATATACAATTAGAAAATTTAGAAAAGAAAATAGAATTTAAAGAAAAAGGAAAAAGAATTTTAAAGCCACAAGCTTTATTATTGTGGAAGATGATTTCTGCTGAACAGGTAGCAAAGATGCATGGAATAATCCTTCCTTTTAAAGATGAAGAAAAAAATAAAAAGATTTTAAAAGAAAAAAAGGTTATTTTTAAAATAACAGATAGTTTATGATAATCTACAAAAAAAATAGTTTCAAATAATTTTTAATCATAATCTTTAATAACTCAATATATATTATTAAATTATCTAATTTTGTAAAAACTTTTATTTCCTCCCTATTGTCTATTTAGTTATTAATTTTTCTGATCATTGAAATATTTCTAAAACTAAAAGTTGTAAATCTATTAAATATTTAACCTTTATTTCCTACGAATCTCTAAACCACGTAACATTAAGGTACTTCTAAGTATAATTACAAGTATATAATATTCAGTTTATATAAATATATATAATAAGTTTATAAGTACACTATTTATGTGACTTTTATACTTTTACTTACTGCATAAATTATATTTTTCTACTTTTTTAATTCTAGTATTTTACTATCTTATGTTAATTAGGTTATCTGGTTACTGAAGTAAATGAAAGTTTAAAAAGAATATGTAATCAACTAATAAAACGTAGAATGTAAAAGTAATAAAAATGCCGGTCACGTCGGTTTAGCAACTAACTGCGCAAAAACTTCTCGACCAACAAGACCAAGTCAACAATAACTTGTCTTACAAACAAATCTTGTGTTTGGTGGTTGAAGGTGCTGAAGACTCACTTGTTTCTATCACCTTCACTTGTAAAAACTCCTAGACCAACAACACCAAAAGTCAACCAAGGGCTTTAATTTTTTTTTATTTTAATGCTATTTTGACGCTAAAACTTTAAGATAATTTCATTAACGAAGTTACAAAATTGTTAACAGGTCTGGCCGTTTTATTATCCTGAACCAAATAAAAAAGATCGCTTTCCACAAGAGTTTAAACAAATTGTAATCAAAGCAAAAACTTTTAAACGAGATTTTGTCGCAAAATCGGAAATTTCATTTCGTGAAAAAAACTCTGTAGTAAGTTCTGGACCGACTCCAAGAAAATTTTCAGGAAAAGATTATATGAGAAGGCAAGAAAAAAATAAAAAATGTTTGTTTTGTTGATCACAAAAATTGTTGAAAGTACTTGAAAAAACTTTATTGTAAAAAGTTTTCTTAATAAAAACTGAAGTAGTCTTGACGTGGTGCCCGGTTTACTGTTCAAACTTTTTTCGGCTACTTAGTGTTTGAAAGAAATTAAAAGTTTTAAACTTTTGCAACCTTGAAAAATAATACTGATGATAGATTCTTAAAAAGATTAAAAAAATATTTTAATAATTAACAAGAAGTAAAAATCTTTCGTTATGGTATATATAGTTTCATCTTATCGCAAGGTTTAACAGTTCGTAATTTGTAAGTTTACAAATAAAAATGCAGTGCCTAAGACAAGACTAATTAAAGAAATAATTATCGTAAATAAATAAGAAAAAGTCAAAAATGATATAAATTTGTAAAAAAAACTGATAGAATGTAAACAAGTAATATAGTTTTATTATATTATATATTATTATATATAAATATTTTACATATATATATTATATTATATTTTTGTCAAAAAGCTCACAAATTGAAACTTAACTAATAAATATTTTAAGAATTTTCATAAAATTCTGGAAAACGCAGTTGATAAATTACCAGTAAAACTATTTAATAGATTTTAATTAATGAATTTCATCAATTATATCTGAAAGCTAAATCAAAATTTATTGTCGGATTTAGTAGATCTGCATAATTGTTTGATTTTTATGAGCAATTATCTTTTTAGTATAATTTGGCTTTTTATTAAAACGGTTTACAAATTGAACTACATTTCAGTTGTTGATATTCGGTGTTTATTAGTTTTAAGGTTCTAAAAAATTACTAAAAATTATTTCTAATATTTTCAGTTTGAATTTGTTTGTTTATTACAATTTAAAATAACTTTATATTTATTTGTAGTAAAGTTTTTTTATAGAAAATATTTAGATTAAAAGTTATTTTGCGATTTTTAAATTTCAAAGATAATAATAAACAATATTTATTCGTTTAATTTATATTTAGCCATTTTTTTAAATTGCAGATTTTATGTTCATTGTATTTTACAAATGAATGACTTTCTAGTTATTTTTGTTTTATTATAATTTTATTTTCATTTAGTTTTCATTTAATAATTATTTTTCTAAATTTAATAAACAACTTTTATTGTAAAAACTTTATATTTGTTTTTTGTTTTTTTAAACTTTATCAGAACTTCTTTTAAATATATTTATTGTTTTTGTTTGTTTTTTTTGCTTCAGCTATTATTAATAACTTAAAAAATTCAACAAATTTTTAGTTCTAAATTTTTTTTCATAAAGTATTTTGGTTTATTTATAAAAAGAATGAATTAAGAAATACCTTTTTTTTATATATATTTCTAGTAATTTAAAAATATGATTATTAAATTTAAAATATTTCAAAATACTTTTTTATAGAAGTTAGTGAACTTATAAAATGAAAACTTTAACTGAAATAGATGCAATAGAACCAGAAGAAGTGAAGAATAAAGTTGTAGCTTTAAACCTTGAATGTAAAAACATTCTTCAAGATGTTTGGAATGGAGCTGAAAATGTGATAACTTTAAATAATCTCAATAAAATATTCAGAACAAAACTGAATGAACTTAAAAAAACAATCAGAATAATCGAAGATTTATCAAATGAAGCTGAAGATAAAACTATTTCTTCTGATCTAAAACTATTTGCTGAAAGTCAAATGCAATTGTTGTTACATACACAAGCTAACTTAAGAAAAGCAAATCTTTCATGTAAGCTAGCAATTGATCAGAAACAAAAAGATGGACTTCTAGGGTTTCGTGAATCTAGAGTTGAACAAATCAGGGAAAGAAAGAAAATGAATTCAGCTTCACAAGCGGCAGTAGAAGTGACAGAAAATTTACTAAATATTAATAAATTAATGGATGAAACAGTGAATGAAAGTGCTAATGCTTTAGTTACAATCCAAAAGTCTTCAAAAACCATTAAAAGTACTGATAAAGAAGTAATTGATCAAAGAGTTATTTTACGAACAAGTCACCAACTTCTTACAACATTAAAAAGAAGAGATATCACAGATAAAATTCTCATTACACTTGCTGTTATATTCTTTTTTGGAACAGTTTTTTATATTCTTAAAAGACGTTTATATGGTTACTAAAAACTTTTTACAAATCATATTTGTTCTATTAAATACATTCTTATATTTCTTCATTTTATTTCAAACTAATTCCTCTGAAAATTTATTATTTATTGATATTTAGTTTTTGGTGATTGAAAAAATACTTTTTCTTTGTTAGTTTATTAATAAGATGTATAGATTTGGTGAGTTTTAGTTTGAAAAGGTATTTTGTTTTTACTTGATGTTGGAAACTTTGAAATTGTGTTTAACAAAATTTAAATCCCGTTGATATGAATATTAACCTAACATGTGCTTGTTTGTTTGCAGATAATCTTGCATATGTAGGTTGTAGCCATGGTTAAAGACTTATATATTTCAAAAACTTTAAAAGACTTAAATTCACGTTGTACATAAATTATCTAATTTTGTAAAAACTTTTATTTCCTCCCTATTGTCTATTTAGTTATTAATTTTTCTGATCATTGAAATATTTCTAAAACTAAAAGTTGTAAATCTATTAAATATTTAACCTTTATTTCCTACGAATCTCTAAACCACGTAACATTAAGGTACTTCTAAGTATAATTACAAGTATATAATATTCAGTTTATATAAATATATATAATAAGTTTATAAGTACACTATTTATGTGACTTTTATACTTTTACTTACTGCATAAATTATATTTTTCTACTTTTTTAATTCTAGTATTTTACTATCTTATGTTAATTAGGTTATCTGGTTACTGAAGTAAATGAAAGTTTAAAAAGAATATGTAATCAACTAATAAAACGTAGAATGTAAAAGTAATAAAAATGCCGGTCACGTCGGTTTAGCAACTAACTGCGCAAAAACTTCTCGACCAACAAGACCAAGTCAACAATAACTTGTCTTACAAACAAATCTTGTGTTTGGTGGTTGAAGGTGCTGAAGACTCACTTGTTTCTATCACCTTCACTTGTAAAAACTCCTAGACCAACAACACCAAAAGTCAACCAAGGGCTTTAATTTTTTTTTATTTTAATGCTATTTTGACGCTAAAACTTTAAGATAATTTCATTAACGAAGTTACAAAATTGTTAACAGGTCTGGCCGTTTTATTATCCTGAACCAAATAAAAAAGATCGCTTTCCACAAGAGTTTAAACAAATTGTAATCAAAGCAAAAACTTTTAAACGAGATTTTGTCGCAAAATCGGAAATTTCATTTCGTGAAAAAAACTCTGTAGTAAGTTCTGGACCGACTCCAAGAAAATTTTCAGGAAAAGATTATATGAGAAGGCAAGAAAAAAATAAAAAATGTTTGTTTTGTTGATCACAAAAATTGTTGAAAGTACTTGAAAAAACTTTATTGTAAAAAGTTTTCTTAATAAAAACTGAAGTAGTCTTGACGTGGTGCCCGGTTTACTGTTCAAACTTTTTTCGGCTACTTAGTGTTTGAAAGAAATTAAAAGTTTTAAACTTTTGCAACCTTGAAAAATAATACTGATGATAGATTCTTAAAAAGATTAAAAAAATATTTTAATAATTAACAAGAAGTAAAAATCTTTCGTTATGGTATATATAGTTTCATCTTATCGCAAGGTTTAACAGTTCGTAATTTGTAAGTTTACAAATAAAAATGCAGTGCCTAAGACAAGACTAATTAAAGAAATAATTATCGTAAATAAATAAGAAAAAGTCAAAAATGATATAAATTTGTAAAAAAAACTGATAGAATGTAAACAAGTAATATAGTTTTATTATATTATATATTATTATATATAAATATTTTACATATATATATTATATTATATTTTTGTCAAAAAGCTCACAAATTGAAACTTAACTAATAAATATTTTAAGAATTTTCATAAAATTCTGGAAAACGCAGTTGATAAATTACCAGTAAAACTATTTAATAGATTTTAATTAATGAATTTCATCAATTATATCTGAAAGCTAAATCAAAATTTATTGTCGGATTTAGTAGATCTGCATAATTGTTTGATTTTTATGAGCAATTATCTTTTTAGTATAATTTGGCTTTTTATTAAAACGGTTTACAAATTGAACTACATTTCAGTTGTTGATATTCGGTGTTTATTAGTTTTAAGGTTCTAAAAAATTACTAAAAATTATTTCTAATATTTTCAGTTTGAATTTGTTTGTTTATTACAATTTAAAATAACTTTATATTTATTTGTAGTAAAGTTTTTTTATAGAAAATATTTAGATTAAAAGTTATTTTGCGATTTTTAAATTTCAAAGATAATAATAAACAATATTTATTCGTTTAATTTATATTTAGCCATTTTTTTAAATTGCAGATTTTATGTTCATTGTATTTTACAAATGAATGACTTTCTAGTTATTTTTGTTTTATTATAATTTTATTTTCATTTAGTTTTCATTTAATAATTATTTTTCTAAATTTAATAAACAACTTTTATTGTAAAAACTTTATATTTGTTTTTTGTTTTTTTTAAACTTTATCAGAACTTCTTTTAAATATATTTATTGTTTTTGTTTTTTTTGCTTCAGCTATTATTAATAACTTAAAAAATTCAACAAATTTTTAGTTCTAAATTTTTTTTCATAAAGTATTTTGGTTTATTTATAAAAAGAATGAATTAAGAAATACCTTTTTTTTATATATATTTCTAGTAATTTAAAAATATGATTATTAAATTTAAAATATTTCAAAATACTTTTTTATAGAAGTTAGTGAACTTATAAAATGAAAACTTTAACTGAAATAGATGCAATAGAACCAGAAGAAGTGAAGAATAAAGTTGTAGCTTTAAACCTTGAATGTAAAAACATTCTTCAAGATGTTTGGAATGGAGCTGAAAATGTGATAACTTTAAATAATCTCAATAAAATATTCAGAACAAAACTGAATGAACTTAAAAAAACAATCAGAATAATCGAAGATTTATCAAATGAAGCTGAAGATAAAACTATTTCTTCTGATCTAAAACTATTTGCTGAAAGTCAAATGCAATTGTTGTTACATACACAAGCTAACTTAAGAAAAGCAAATCTTTCATGTAAGCTAGCAATTGATCAGAAACAAAAAGATGGACTTCTAGGGTTTCGTGAATCTAGAGTTGAACAAATCAGGGAAAGAAAGAAAATGAATTCAGCTTCACAAGCGGCAGTAGAAGTGACAGAAAATTTACTAAATATTAATAAATTAATGGATGAAACAGTGAATGAAAGTGCTAATGCTTTAGTTACAATCCAAAAGTCTTCAAAAACCATTAAAAGTACTGATAAAGAAGTAATTGATCAAAGAGTTATTTTACGAACAAGTCACCAACTTCTTACAACATTAAAAAGAAGAGATATCACAGATAAAATTCTCATTACACTTGCTGTTATATTCTTTTTTGGAACAGTTTTTTATATTCTTAAAAGACGTTTATATGGTTACTAAAAACTTTTTACAAATCATATTTGTTCTATTAAATACATTCTTATATTTCTTCATTTTATTTCAAACTAATTCCTCTGAAAATTTATTATTTATTGATATTTAGTTTTTGGTGATTGAAAAAATACTTTTTCTTTGTTAGTTTATTAATAAGATGTATAGATTTGGTGAGTTTTAGTTTGAAAAGGTATTTTGTTTTTACTTGATGTTGGAAACTTTGAAATTGTGTTTAACAAAATTTAAATCCCGTTGATATGAATATTAACCTAACATGTGCTTGTTTGTTTGCAGATAATCTTGCATATGTAGGTTGTAGCCATGGTTAAAGACTTATATATTTCAAAAACTTTAAAAGACTTAAATTCACGTTGTACATATAATTATGATAAAAATAAATCAATTAAAGCCCAATTAGAATTTGCAAATAGGGCTTTTCTAGCAGCTCAAACTGCTTTCAAAGTTGATGATGAAGAAAAAGCTTATTTCTTATATATGAAGTTTCTAGACTGTGTCACAAAGCTGATGAAAACAACAGAATTTAAAAAAAATGAGAAAAAATATAAAATGATGTACCAATCAGCTCAATTAAATGAGGCTATGAATAAAGCTGAAAGTTTAGCTCATAGCCTGGAAAAGAGGTACACTCAATTAGATAAATTAAATAAAATCAAAGAAAAAAAAATAGCTAAAGTTGAAAAAGTTACAATTGAAAAAGATAAACAAAAAAAAGAAAAAGATAAAAAAGAGGAAGAAACAAACTCATATAATGGGAGCATCAATACATTACTTTTCTATAAACTGTGTTTCCGAAGTAATGAAAGTCTGATTGTGATGGATATAAGAAGTGAAAATGAGTTTAATGCTTCTCATATCAATTCAGAATCATGTATTAATGTCCCAAAAGATATTATCAAACCTGGAGCTGTCTGTTCAAAGATAGAATCAAA